>JAQFZE010001943.1:0-15978 GCA_034695245.1 Dicyrtomina saundersi | reverse complement strand
TATTTATCCGATCCGCAATTGGTTCGGATCGGATACGGATAAGATATTTTTATCCGAATGTCTTCGGATAGGATCGGGTATCGGATCGGATAGACGAATATCCGATCCGTAAGAAACCATACTATAAGGAATAGAACTGTTAAGGCCATAGGTATATAGTACTACTAAAATACCGTCCGTATAAAGGACCATTGATCCCATAGGGGTATACTATTACTTTTTTAACCATACAAAAGTTCCTGTCGGCTCGGGGGTACGCATATAACATAACTTTTTTAACCATAGACTACTCGTTACCTTTAGAGGCCCCCCTGGGGTATGCATACAATGGTATGAAGGTATTAAAGCATTATGATGTATGCCTTCCGTGTCACATTGTTGAAGCAAACTTTTGACATTTGGGTTCATTCCAATTTCTGGTAAAAGCCTTCCAATTAGTTGTGATGCTAACATCTGAGGGTGGTAGATTAAAATACACCCGCCCAGTCTAATCGCCTCCGCCACTAACATTATTTCTCTGTACAAATCATTACTTTTTTATAAATGTGTTTACATTTTTTAAACTAAGCAGCAATTTAATCAGAATGTATAAGCTATAGTTGTTTTTCAAAATCAAAATCATTGTTGTCAAAATTGTATATACTTTCAACAGTTTCAACTCCTAATCAATGAAATTACTTACCTCCGTACCCGACGCATATCTTCTCTGCATTCCATACAAACGAACAGAACGACATGGGAAAGACACATACAACACAATGTGGCAAGACAATAAGGACAGTATTATAACGTGCAAATGCATTACATTTAAAACAGGGCAAACTTGGACGAACAAGACATACGGAATACACACACAGATTGAAAAAATGGACGTCAAAAGTTTAACCAAATACTTAACCACAAAATAATCACAAGAAAAACTTTTACCTTGATGCCTTTTTATCATTTATATTAACACAGGCGTCCTCGTAGTCACTTAGAGCGGATTGCAGCGGGCAGGATGCAATTTTGGTATGAAGCCATTGGTAATTGAAAAGAACGTGATTGTATAAATCTGAGAAGCGCGTGGCTCGAACCAGATGATATGGCAGCTCTATAAACTTGTATGCAAAAAACACAAGTGAAAATAAAGGCATATGACGTATAACGTATTACAGTGAATACGATTTCGGTAAGTAGAAAGAATATAACAAGAAACATAAATTTTGTAAAGAAGCTAACCTTCCGAAGGTTATATCCCGAAACTTTGCCGTCTTTCCCATAGTAAACGAGAGGTTGAAAAGGTACTTTCCGATCTGCACTCCCCTTCTTATCCACCAAATTAAAACGATGGCGTTGTATCTCTGTGTATTTGAATGGCTTTGGATTCCCCCCACCCCAAATTCCAAGGAAGTAGTCCGCAATAGAGGAGTGAAAGTAGATTGCCATAGCTTCGTCTCCAAAGTAACGCTCCCGTGCAGCATCTCCAAATTGCCTACACAATTTAATTGAGACTAAATTAATTTATTCTAAACTAAAAGCATAAGGACAACGACAATTCAACAACTTTATCAATCTGAAATTTAAAAGAAGAAATCACCTATGATACCAACTGATAACACGTACACCGCCTGCCTCTCGCTCACTCAAATAATTTGGTAAATCACTTCGAATACGGGTCCATAAAACTGGTGGAATTCTTCTGACTGGTGGCATATGATACTGAAAGACATCGTCCAGAACCTTGTCATCAAGGGAGATGAGATCCTCGAGTTCTGTTTCAGAAAGTCCACTCTTTGCTGCTGTGACATATGCGAGTGCGTGTGAGACCAGGAGACGTCCATGCTTTTTGAATGCATGTATTCAAACATGTACACAAAATAAAAATGTGTCCCTTTCCTCAATTCCAACCTTTGTTTGACTACAGGCAGGGCCGGACAAAAGAATTTTATTTAGGCAGCAATTTGTTTCCATTAAAAACTGGCATTTTGATTTTATGAATGGTTATCTTTAGTTAAGCAAAATGTTGTATTTAACATGTTTTAAAAAAGTTTAAAATGTTCTTTTCACTCGATTCAGAAAATGATTTTTGAAAAGTGTTAAAAATGTTGTATTTGCATGTTTTTAAAAAGTGTAGAAAAAATTATTTGCATGTTTTTTAAATGTGCAAAAAAAAATATTTGCATGTTTTTGAAAAGTGCTAAAAATGTTTTATTTGTATTTTTAAAAAAAATAAAAACATTCTTTTTGAATATTTTTGAAAAGCGCAAAATGTTCCATTGACATGTTTTTTTTTGAAAATTCAAGAAGTGGGGGCTGCCTGTGCTAACCACATTATCCGGCCCTGACTACAAAAATATTATTCATGTTTAATGCTCCTAATTCATACATCTTAATGTTAAAGTTATCCGAGTCTTACCAGCATTTCAATTCTTTCAAAAACTTTTAAAATGGAATCTATCACACTTCCAGCCAGCTGCGTATCTTGTGGCTTAGAGTAACTTTTCCAACGGCAAATCTCTCCAAAAACTACCTTAACAAAAATAGGGAGGGAGCACTCGGCAAGAGCGTTACAAACTACGCGCGACTGATAATTACTAATATCCCGTTGGGCTGCCATAAGCCATCCTCGTATGACCTTTATCGCTAATTTCTCTCCAAGTGAAGCCACTTCCATGAAACACTCTGCATCATCTAGAAGGCTTCTAAGTTGAAGGTAGTCCTGGGAAATAATATCATCCTCAGGCTCATGAACACAGGATATGACAATCTTACAATGCTTTGGGAGCTTAAAAGGGAGCCACTTGAATTTATTGTTGGCTCCAGGAGGTCCAGTCATTTGATCGACAGAGTCTAAAAACAGAACCAACGGCTGTTCACCCGTCCCATATGTGAGGAGATGTTTTAAGTGGGCAGTGAGCGGGACGAGATCATCCGGGATGTCTTCCATGGGCAACATGAAATTATAAGAGATTTGCTGGCAGAGAGAAATTAGCATGGGGTTGAGTGCAGATGAGTCAGGGGTCGTCCCTAGAAATCTAAGAATTAAAATAGGGACTGCCCCACTCTTTTCTGCATGCCAAAGGAAGGACATGGAAGCCATTTTAGCCAACAAAGACGTTTTTCCACACCCACCCGCCCCGTACAGAACGAGAGGTGTGTCCCTCAGCCCTGTAATGTAGTCATGGGCTTTGATCAAGCTTTCTTCTCTCCCGTAGAAACTACCCACCAAGTTAATAGAAGTGTGAAGATGCTGTAGAATCTCAGTAGTAATCACACCCTGAGCCGAAGAGTTCTCTTTCCGCATCGCACGGTCCACTAGCTTCGTCATATTCTTGTAGAAATGGGCAAGAAAGGCTGTGAGGTACTCCTCGTGGGTTTCCGCCGCTATCCCTTCCCGCCCTATCCATTCCATTGTATACCTTTAAATAATAGGTAGAAAAAAAGTTTAACATATCTTTTAGGTTTTTCTTCTAAAAAACAAGCAAAAGTTGAACACATCAGTAGTATATCTTGTAATGAAGAATCAAAATGACCCATTTCCATGTTTAACCAAATCCGAAATGTACTATCTACAAACAGTATAAATAATAATTATGAATATCGTGTAATCCTTAATGCACGTAATTAAAGCATATTGAGCTGTTCCAAAACGTGTGATTAGAACATTTTACACTTTTCTAAAACGTGTAATTAGAACATTTTACACTTTTCTAAAACGTGTAATTATAACATTTTACACTTTTCAAAAACGTATAATTAGAACATTTTACACTTTTCTAAAACGTGTAATTAGTTAATTAGAACATTTTACACTTTTCTAAAACGTGTAATTATAACATTTTACACTTTTCAAAAACGTATAATTAGAACATTTTACACTTTTCAAAGAAGCTTAATTAGAACATTTTACACTTTTCAAAAAAGTTTATTTAGAACATTTTACACTTTTCATAAAAGTGTATTTAGAACATTCAAAACTTTTTAAATGAAACATTGAACATTTTAAAAATTCATAATTAACATATTGCGCATGTTTTGCATTTTTTTTTTGTTGACAAATATAGCTCATTTTGATTCTAAATTAAACTAAATAAGTGTCATTTTGGTTTTTCATTCACAATTTCTATTAAACTTTGAAAAAATTTACCTGATTAAATTCGGCGCTTCTAATTTTTCCACAAGCCTCTCATCCCTTAAGTTACCAAGAAGGCTTCCAGCCTCAGTGTCAAGACCTCGATTACTAATATCCAAGAAATTCGAGGCTTTTTTCAAATTTTGAAGATTAATATTATTAATATGGCGGATATAGCCCAGGCAGTGTGCTTTTGTATTTTCCACGTTAAGAAGTCCATTCGTTACTTCCCGCTCCGTCACTAACGTCAGTAAATTAAGGGAACATTTTAAAATAATATTATAATTAGTGAGTTGTATAAGTAATTGAATAAAAACGTGTTTTGATGTCTTTCTCTATTTTAAACACACCAGACATAAAATAGTTGTGCATGGCTTTCTCATCCATGGTGCCATTATTAAAGCACATGTAAGCGGCCTTGCGAAGTAATTTTTGCATTTTACTATGTGTATCCCACCAAGTAGCTTGGTCTTGAGACTGTAGCTTTGGTACACGCTAAAATTAAAATAATAATACTTGACAAGAAATTTAATTAAATGTTTTACTACAATGCCAAAAATGGAATTATGAAAGCAAAGGTACAGCTTCAAAATAAAACTTCAACTCAAAAGTTTTATTATATGTCCACAATACATGCAATCCAAACGGTGAACAATTACTCTACTACTCGCATATGCACATCAAGAAAAGCAAAATTTTCACATACCTTATTATAGAAATTAGTAAGAATTGAAGAGATAGGCTGAAGAATGAATATGTGTGGAACAGCATTCGTATCTTTTTTATACCATAAATCGAGGAGATGAACACTAATGTTCATGGATGACAAAGTTTCTTTGAGCAAATTTAGTTCAGTAGCTAGAATTATAGTTGGGTTCGGACGGTAGCCGTATTTTTGACCGAGAAATACCTGAAAAGAACATTAAGAGATAAAGTCAATATTTTTTGAAAATTGAATTTTTGAGTGCTATGCACTTTCCTGTGCACTGCAATTTGCTTACGAAACTTGACTAACTTCCATATTTGCAGAGGAAATGCACATACATGGAGGAATGTGGATATGAAGTACATGTCAGTACTATGCGCTATGTACGTGAGTTTCTTGTAGGTTTTTGCCGCGTTGACAAGTAGTTACCTACCACGTTGCATTTCTAATGGAGCAGACTAAGAAAAGAGGGAGTTCATTTATAAAATATGAGACCGGTATGAATACATTAGTTGTGCCCTGGCTCCGGTTTCCTGGTACTGGTGGTATCAGTGCCTGCGTCACCGTCTATTGATTTAGTCGAGAAAGCAGGGAAAGCAAAAGTCAAGGGAAAAAGGAAAATATGTGCATTTATGTAAATACATTTAAAATCTAGGCATAGTTGGATTTTGGTTTTTTTTTAGACTGAATTCCTTCGTTCCACTGTTCTAACGACTCAGTTTTCTTGACATGCTCTTCTCACGCTTCTCTGCGAAGATAATGATGTGCCATCAGTGCCATGGGAAACATACACGCAAACCTAAGCACAGCTGAAGCGCAAATACAGATAGATATATCGTGATTGAAGAACCAAAATGACCTAAATACATTTGTAGCTAGAAACAATATCCACTATCTATACAAAAATATTAAACATGTCTTAAAATCTTTTAAATAGAACATTTTGCACTTTTCAAAAGCATGAAAATAGAAAATTTTGCATCTTTTCAAAGACATGCAATTAGAATTTTTGCAATTTTCAAAAACTAGTAAATAAAACATTTTGTACTTTTCAAAAACATTTAAATACAACATTTTGCACTTTTCAGAAACTCCTAATTAACATTTTTAACGTTTATTAAACTTGTAATTAAATGAAATATTTTGCCCTTTTCAAAAACTTGTAAATAGAGCATTACACAAACAGAAATAAAAACATAAAAACAATCCAATTTACAATTTTCACAAACTTATATTTAATATTTTACGCATTTTTCTCATTTTCGTATGACATAGCTAATTTTGAATCTAGCTTTAATTGGATATGAGTCATTTTGGTTCTTCACTGACGATACCTAATGTAAATGTACACAAAGTACGGTGAGTTTTAATTGCCGCTGGAGAGGTGTATTAGTTTGTAAATTATTGTTATGATTATGAGACGATGATAATGATTATACTGACCACAAAATTAGGACCCATAGACAAACGTTGACAGTTCTTAATTTCACGGATGCAAAGATCTGTAATCATATGATCGTCCGTCGCCTCGTCTCGTACCCCCCATCGCATGTCCACAACCTGAAGTATCACAAAAAAAAACCAAAACAATGGATGTTCAAAAGGAGGGCGAGAACAGTACACAAAGTGAATACAATTTTTTAAATAGCTCTTGTTCCTCGGGAGTCAGGTTTCGTAGCAAGTAGTTTCGTATATCTGGTTTCGTAGATCCTGGCTTCGTAGCGTGATACGTTTCGTAGGTCAGGGTGCTGTAACGTCTTGGTTTTTGTAGCTTATGTTAAATACAGTAACGAAGCCAGATCTACGAAACTACAGTCTACGAAACCGGACGCAACGAACTAGATGTGATCTGAAATTTTTAGAGTGGAAATGATGGACATATTGCGATTATCAAATAGTAAAAAATAAATTAAAAAAATAAAAAACAAATATATATTTTCTGGTATACGCATATCTTTTTGTTAAGACTTACCTGAAATTCCAGACCATGTTTTTCACGACAGTACTCTTTTATTTTGGGGTACACTTCTGCCACGAGAATGTTTCTTTCTAGTATGGTGTCTACACAGAAGATGACACGATCAGAGGGATTTAAATAATTTTAAATATTTTATTGTGCTGAAGCTGGTAACAAAAAAATTTGAATTTGAGTTGTAAACGATATTTGTTTCTGCTTTTTGCTTGTGTATTGATAAATATCGTCTTTGAAGAACCAAAATGACTAATCTCTTTAAGCTACAATCAAAATGAGCTATGTCATAAAAACAAAATGAGAAACATGCGTTAAATTTTGATTAGGAGTTTTTGAAAAGCGTAACATGTTCTAATTTTATATTTTTCAACAATGTAAAATTTTCTATTTACATGTTTTTGAAAAGTTGCAAAATGTTCTAATTCCATGTTTTTTGAAGTTCAAAATGTTCCATTTAAATGCTCTCAAGGCATAATTGAATATTTTTGTAAACAGCTATATTATTTTAACTATGCTGGGTTTTTATTTCTTTCATTTTGCCAATTTAAATTATATATACACAATGACAACACAAACTGGTATTGCCCTCAAAAACAGTAATTACGGTTAATATTTTTTATAGCTTAAATGGATGTGGGTGATTTTGGTTCTTCACAGACGATATGCATAACATGCATGTGCCTAAATGTAAACGAACGTTAAAGTGTGAACAATGAAAATTTGTATCAAAGACATTTTTGCATTACAAACTCTGTAGGATGTAAATTTGAAAAAACTAAGAGTTTTTTTTATACAAACTGTTACCATCCACATTTAGGGAGGGTAGCATAAATAATTATACAGCGCGTATACTGTCTGCCAACAGTGCACTTAGGTACTCTATATATGTTTGCATTAAAATAATTGTATTGTTTTATTTTATGAATGGCAATAATTATAAAGTAATGTCTCAATTGTATATACCTGTGAATGTGGAGCTTGTGAAGATACGAACAATTTTAGAGCTGACAGATGGAAGGTCTTCAAGGCAGCCAGCAAACACTTTGTCAATAGTTCTATCATCCATTTTAAATTTCTGGTAATATTATGACACTTTCTTATCTACAATAATTGGTACAACATAGTTGAGCGCTAAGAACCTTCTAAAATTAGATACTGGATAAAATGCTTCTATAATAAACCATGCTAATATTTAAAATAGTTGTATTTTCAATTCAAGGTGGCTTTTAAAAAATATATTTCTTTGAATACTGATTGTTTGTATTAATACTGTTTCTGTTTACAATTAGTTATTAAAATTTCGTCAAAAAGACCAGAGTTTTTTGTACCAAAATTGTAATAAATAAAAGGCCTTAAACGTAAACTGTTTCCAGTGTACTGTGTTTTTCAGTAACAACCGCCATGGCAGCGAACCAGTGAATGGCTGACGTGCAGTGTGTCAGGCAAAGGAATCCGAAATCCGTTGTAGGTATTTATGCATTACTAATCTGTGCTTAGGAATCCGAGTAAGTTTAGTAAGACAATACGTTGTTTTTAAGGATATAGTTATTTTTTTAGTTGGTACATACAGCATATTTCTAAATCCACCACGGTTTATGAGGTTTACTTTCTTTCAAGAAGGAATTTTTTGGCGAGACATTTATTTTTAGATAAAAATACATTATTAAGTATTATTCGTATTTGCGTGGCTCTCAGGGGTCACGTGGTTCTCATGTAAATAATTTAAGATCCGTTATATTACAAGCCAAATGTCATGACAGGTTTGATGTTTATGAAGCCAAATTATAATGTCGTGCCTAAATGTATTAAGAAGAAAATCAAAAGGATACAGATAAAACTGCAATAATTATTTTATTGTTAGGATATTTCTCAAATTAGAGTGACCCAGGTCCTGACTGCTCATTTATATTTCTATTTATATTACAATTGCAAACAAATAGCGTTATCAGGCATATTTGAAACGACTATACGATCAGCTTCAGCTCCAAAAACGTGGTTCTCTCGTCTAGACAATTGAACCTCACCTGTGCTCCCAATGCTTATGAATACATATTTTACATAGGTACGGTAATAAAGAATCAGATAAAATTTATTTCATTTTAGCTCTGAGATATTGGTGGACTGGTGGCTCGAAGTAGATGCTGAGCTTAGAATGATTAAGCCGCTTGCTCTAATTAGTCTCTTGTATTTAACTAAATATTCGACTGTGATGACACTATTATTTTGAATAACGCCTAACATTATAGCTGTACGGTCTACCTCAGAAATTTAAACTATGCAAATTACACAGAATGAAGTTTCTCATGAATATTGATTATAATCAGTACAGGTTGGTCTGGTGGTTAATCAGTTGGTTGATTCCTTCTGGTTAAGCAACAGCCAAGCGCATTCTGAAATGGATGGGTGACCTGTGTCAATCAGTTCCTTGTAAAAATACTGCAACCTAGATTGTGTCAGTGAGCAAAATTAAATTACGGAATAAAAGCTTCGTCCTGCTCTTTCAAACTTCCGGTGTCTTCAATGAAACTTAGATTGCAAACAGTGTCAAGCGCAACCTTGAAGTGAAAGCAAAAAATAACGATGAGTTAATAAAAACCTTTACCTGAATGAAAAGAATAAAGTTAGTACCTCCATGTTCCAGTTTGAATTTTCTAAAATGCTCCGTCCAATTTCCAAATCAGCCAACGTCAACGGCTTGAAGTTTCCAATTATATTATTCCAAACGTCAAGAAAGTTACGACATTTTGTGAGCAATTCCAATTTATCCCATGCATCCGGATGATCTTTCCTAAACACTTCCTCTTGTCGCAACCAAAAGACTTTAAAAACTTTGGCAGCCTTGTCGAATTCTTTTATGTCGTAATGCAGGACACCTATGTTGAGCATTGAGGTCAGTGTATCTGGATGATTAGGTCCTAAGACTTGAACGCGAAGTTTTAAATTTTTGTTGTGTAATGACAAAGCCTCTATTAACTTTCCTTGTTTCCTCATGACCAACGCTAAGGCATCAGCAGTGGCAATTGTATTCGAATGTTCCGGGCCGAATGCTCGTTCGTTTACCCCGACGTCCAACAAGGGCAACATCTTGTCAAGCTCCTCAGTGTTAAGGTACAAAACAGCCAAGGAGATCTTTGTGCTTAATGTTTCGGGGTGCTCGGAGCCTAATTCATTTTCTTCTATTTTTAACAACTCTAAATAAAGCGGAGCCGCTTCTTTATGTTTCCTTTGTTCACGTAGTAGTTCTGCGTAATTTCGTTTAAATGTGAAAGTATTGAGGTGGAAGAGTCCAAATACTTGAGTGGCATCTGAAATGTTTTGGAGCATCATCGCAGATGCTTCCTCAAATTTTCCTTGCTGTCGCAGCACATTCGCTATATTTCCTTTTGTTGCTATGCAATACATAGATTTTACATCAGAATAATTTTCATATTCAGTCAACAATTCTGTATGAAGCTTCAATGCCTCTTCAGGCTTCCCTTGAGCAAGTAATAGAAGTGCGTAGTTGCTTTTAGTTGATAGGAAGGATTTGCTTTGAGTGTCTCGATTATTTCGAAAGTCTCGAAGGACCTCAATGAACTTAGCCGCTGCTTCGTCGAACTTCCCCAGCCGACAAAGTGCACTTGCAATGTTGCCATTTGTTTCAAGTGTTTTTCTATGATGTGGCCCAAGTGCAAGTATCTGATCCTCCAGAACTTCCTTATATAATTTAATTGATTTTTGATCAAACCCTTTATCGCTGTACACAGCAGCGAGAATACATTTGAGCTCAGTTCTGTCTACAACCTCAGTTTCATCTTCAGAGGCAGGCGTTGCTTCGAGAACTCTTTCGTAGAGTTCAATAGATTTTGTAAGATCATTCGTACTCTTTAGGACACTAGCAACAAGCGCAGTTAAATATCGAAATTCCTTGACGACAATATATTTTGACACATGATTTGTGATGTGAACCAAATTTTCCACAATTTCACTTCCACGTGGAAGTTCGCGTCTGTTTAAGACGTTGATGTAATGCACTGACCCAACTGTTAATTTCAACAGTACCTCAGCCTCGTTTAAAAATGTGTTTTCGTCGAAAATGACGCGTGGCTTCCGTATCTTGTTGGTTCTTAAGTTTTCAATTGTCACGTCCTGAATTATTCGATGAATGGTAAGACTATGTGAGTCGGAGTCACCGATTCTTGAAGATGCTATTAAATGATAGTCTTCAAGAATTTCTAACGCATTTTCTAAGGAATCCTGAGTGAATTCTTTTTCAAATAAAGCAAATAAGAAATCCTGTGGAATTCTTATGGGGGACAAATAGGCCATGAAGCAAAGTATTTTGATTGCCAATGGACCGTCCGGGAAATTTACTATTTTCTCAAGCGAAATGTTCCACAGGACCAACATTGGAATGCTCGTCTTTGTAGGTCTCATATTTGCATCCAGCGGCTTCTGTGCAAGAACTCTTTTGCTTCCGTTTTGGTACTCGTCAATAAGATTTAATATTCTGTACTTTTTATCCCTTTTGATTTGCTGGAGAATCACAGCCACAGCCGCCTGAAGGGCGATGGGCGGACGACCGAAGAGATTTCCAAGTTGAGTCGCTAGTTCATTGTTCTCAGGTGTTGCTTCGAGTGCAAGTCTTGGAATCACAAAGTCAACGACTTCAGCCTGGGTCCATAAATCCAGTTGAATGACCTTTTGAAGGCTCCAGTTTTGGTTTCGTGACGTCACAATGATTGTGGGCTCCACGAAGAAAGGAGACAGTGATTTTGGAAGCAAATATCTGATTCCGTTTAAGTTCAGGTCGTGGTCGTCGTCGAAATCTTCTGCGTTGTCAAAAACGATAAGAACCAAGTGGGCGTGTTGAAGTAGTTTCTTAAAGATTTGTTTTTGAATTAACTTAAATTCCAATTGTTTCCCGTCAAAATCTGTAGAAATTTCTAATTCAATAGCGAGCTGGATAAATTGGTTTTTTGCAGACGAATTTTGTTCCGCATCAATCCATATGATATGGTCGTACTCATGAGCGTGGAGTTGAATGTACATGCGCACTGTCTCAGTTTTACCGATACCCCCGGTAGCAGCTACTACTGACAATGGCGCCTGCGTCAGGACTGTTATTTGGTCTTTCTTAACGACCTTGTGAAGGTCCTCAAGAAATGCTCCCCGCCCAGTAAAAGTCTGAATTGGCTTCTCAACGTTAAAGATTATATTCTTTGACATGGGTTTCTTGGGCTAAACAAAATATAATTCTTTACATTTACAATACGCTGAATTTAAAATTATAAAATTTACCACATAAGCGATTTAATTAATTCCACATATAAAATATAAAGCGTATAATCAGCAGATAAATATTTGCGCGGGATACAAAACTATGTATTAGTACTAGTTTTGCTCACCTGAGACTCAATCACAACGCTTATGTCACGTGCAGATAAATTCCCTGTTACGTAAACTCCTGTATTATTTTGACTTCCCGCCATTATGTAAATCAAGACTCGATAGTTGTAGGAACCAACTCCAAATATAGGTTATGCTGCAGATGCTGGTTAAAGTTAAAGTACATAAAATATGTCCTAAGTCATTGTGCTGTCCAGAAAAAAAACTTTTAAACATAAAAAAAAATGATTTTAATTTCGTTTGAGTACTTACGTGAGTATTGACGACAGCTGCCGATTTCATGCAGACGCTTAAAAATCTCAACCTGAGTGTTTCTGTGAATTTTTGTTGAATAGTAAGCAAACAATATTTAACAAGTCAATTTCAGTCGGACGCTGCTGGGTTTTATAAACGTGATTTCGAGATAATGTCATTAAGAAGCAACTGCGACAGGTAATACATAATACCAAAACTTAGCTTTATTTTTATTTTTGGTACGCGCTTTTCTTTAATCTCAACTCTTAACTTTGTTCTGCATTTTTTTTTTCACGGAAATCGCATTTTGTTCCCGTTTTAGTTTTGAAGTTTTGTAGACGAAAAATTGTAAGCAAAGCTTTGCGTGCATGTGTTAGATTATTGCATTAAAGTGGTTACATATCCAAAATGATAAACTCTTACGCACGGTGTTTTGCCACTTCAAGTTGTTACCTACTCAATCCTCTGTGAATTAAATTATGCAAATCACGCGGGATAAAATTTCCGATGAATATTAATGATGCGGAAAAGTGAAAATTTGTAAAAATGAAAATGCACTTTGCGTGGGGGATAAAGACCGGAATCACAAATTACATAATTTCCTCTTACCTCCTTGACGTTGACATTGACGTCTTAGTTAGTCGTGGTTCTAGTCTTAGTGCCATCATGTGACTGTGTCAGTTGATATTCTCTATGTGTGCTAAATTAAAATACTTTATTTCTCATTTTGTTTTTTTTAAAAACAAGCTTTTAGCGTGGAACGTGGAACGCAAAACGTAGCAAAGGAGGCAAGTGAGTACAAAGAAAATGGAAATTGAGATTGTGAGAGACTGACTAAGATGCTGAGAGAATCTTGAAAGATGCAATTGCAAATTCGGAATTGGAATATCAATAGAAACGAATCTTTACTCTTCATACAGAATACAAATGTAACCGCATAATTTACGTTGCACACAAAGACTTTTCTCATTCCATCATCAGTTCGTAAATGACGTCATTTCATCAAATTGCTTTAATAAAGATGAGGCTCTCAGAAAAATTTGGGGAAAAGGCAACTTCATTCAACTTTAGTTTATTCAATGCCCGGAGTGCATTTTATTGCGGTATTCAAGATTCAGAGTTTTGATAAAAATAAATTAAATTCTAAATGCAGGCCGTTCTTGCTGAGTAAAACCACTGCATAATATGTCATTTATAGTTCGAGCAGACGCAATAGGAATAACAATTTTAATCAAATTATTTCCTTCAATTTCTTATTTTCTCCTAAAATGTGTTACATGTAGAATAACGGTGGCTGCCAAAAATGGAAAACTTTGAAGTATAGAAAAAAATAAATAAACAGGGAGGAATAAAAGAAGGCGTGAGCAATATTTAATTTGAAGTATTTTGCACGTTTGTAGAAGTTCAACAAATACTGCAACATTAACCAAGTCCATTAGGTGTTGTGTGATGAGCTGACTCTAAATCAGATAAATGTACACTAGAACTCGCATACGAAAAATAGCATAATTGATAGCGAACTAAGTATTCACATTCTAATTTTGCTACCATCACATGAAAGGTGGAAAGTGGATATAAGGAAATATTAATTGTAATTTGGAATTGAAATTGAATTAAGAGGGAAAATTAATTGAATTTTATATTTTATCGTATTAATTTCTAAATCGTAACAAGTTACAGACGCGAACAAAGGGAACCTAAAAATTGAAATAATTTAAACGGCAATCTGAGTTTTGAAATTTCTCCATTTCTTTAAATTTAAATACAGGCAAAAATTTAAAAACAAGTACGAAAATAAAATTGCATCAACTGTAAGCTGTAATTTATAAAAAAGGACTTTCAATAATTTTTTATATGTTGTTTAACGTGGAAACATTTTCATAATTTGTTTGGTAAATTTTAAAATTAATTTTTAGATGTGTGGATGCCACATTTTAGCGTTGCTACAATTTAACTAGTTCTTCTTCTTTTTGGTTAAATCCAATATTCGCTGGAAGCTCAGCATCTACTTCAGACTTGCCGCGGTGGACAAATCCGGCACGAATTTTTTGGATTTTTCCTATGTCCTGGATTTCCGCTACCACTGAGATTGGCCTTGGCGCCTGTGTGAGAACTGTGACTCCTCCCACTCCCAGCTCTCCAACGTCCTTAACAACTTTGTAAAGGTCCCCAAGGAGCGTTTCCTCTTGCCCAGTAAACGTCTTAACTGGTTTCTCAACTTTGAGCTGTGGGTCTTGGAGCTGTGAATTAAATACAGTTTTAATAACATGGAGGATGCATTTCTTTTGACATTACATTAACCAAATACATAATGCCATGGCAGTTGTAAAATGATAAACTAATCAGCACTTACATGCCTACTGCTGCATAGAAATTCAATGCTAGTTTTTGACTCACATTATTCATATTATATATTTTATTTACAGAGATAATGTCATTTGCACGCAAGTCCTCACCATCAAACACCCTAGCTGAGTTAACTTGATGTTCCACCATTTGTGAAATCAAAAACCAGTAGTAGTCATGTAGTGGAAATGTGTAGTAGTACTCAACTCAGTAGATTTATTGACTGGAATTATTCATTTGTTAGTTGTATGACAATGACTAAAAACTAAAAGAATAACTATGATTTTAATTTCGAAAAAGTAGGTGTGCTCCTACGATTCGTGTAATAACAACAGCCCATATTATTAATTGCAAATATTTAGCGACAAAGTGTGTAAAATGAATTTCCATTGAGTGCTTCTGGCCTTCTGGCTTATGATAAAAACCTACATTGCGTTACGTAATGAAGGCAACAAGAAGGCGAAGGATGTGGTTGCTTGGGTTTGTAGCCACAGAAGTTGAACAACTGTTTTAAAGTACATACAATTCAGCTTCTGTAAATGTCAATTAAATTCTTACATAATTAATCAGCCAGTGAGGACGTGAAATAGCTCACATCAGTTTTAAGCTGGAAACTAAACTAATTATCATTAAATATTTAAGCTAATTAAATCCTGTATAGTTTAAAGCATTTAAATAGAACATTTTGCACTTTTAAAAAACAAGTCAGGACAACATTTTGCACCTTCAAAAAACAAGACAGTAAAACATTTTTTACCTTCAAAAAACAAGTTAGTAAAACATTTTGCACTTTCAAAAAACAAGTCAAAACAACATTTTGCACTTTCAAAAAACAAGCCAATAAAACATTTTGCACTTTCAAAAGCAAGTAAATAGAACATTTTGCACTTTAAAAAACAAGTCAAAAAAACAATTTGCAATTTAAAAAAATAAGTAAATAGAACAGTGTACTTTTATCTACTAAATAGAACATACGGGCCTGTTTTAAAAACAAGTAAATAGAACATTTTGCAATTTTTAAAACTAGGTAAACAAAGAAGGATTTACATCACTTTTTCACAATAGTCATGTCCGTCTGTCCGTCCGTCTGTCCGTCTGTTGGCCCCACGCCACAGGTCAAACAGTTTACACTATTGTCTTTGAACTTTTTTAAAACAATCACAAATGCGAGCCGGCAGGTCTGTATTGTTTTTTCACTGTAATCGAACTGACCATTGC
>JAQFZE010001942.1:0-15981 GCA_034695245.1 Dicyrtomina saundersi | reverse complement strand
GTCTGTGAGTAGGAAAGTGCTATGTTTCTGTTGGAAGTTTGAGGTAACCCTTGAGTGAACTGCTCGCAGGTTCAAGACGTTGCCGAAGCCGAAGACGCTGACGAAGACGAGAAGGACAAGAAAGAAGGAAGAACTCTCGGACGAGATTTTTGCTTGAACTTGGTGGATGGCAGTTGGATTTTGTTTGACTCAGAGCACTGAAACTGAAGGAGCCTCACGAGACGAGACACTATCTTCCACTTTCAGCCACTTCACCATTTTCCCCATCATCCATCCGTCCATCTACCTTGTCTACAGTCTACGCGAAGATTGGAGCCAGAGCCAGAGATTACTAACGAACTGTGGCCAAGACGAAGAGCAGCTCTCCCACCCTTCACATGTCCCTCTCTCTCTATCTCCTCTCTCATTTATTTCCCAAACGAATAAATAATTCAACCAGAGGAATGAAGCTCATTTCATTTCATTTCATTTCCCTCGACGCTCCATTCCAAGTCCAAAGCGGAAAAAGGGAACGGAGCTGACCCACTCCTCCATCCTCACAGCCAACCACTTTGTTTTCCACACTTCCATAATCACTCACTCTTTTAGCAGAGTCCCAATCAAACCAGGAGACTTGCACTATTTCTACATGACCAGTCTCAATGCAAATCTCGAGCACGTCCAATTCAGTAGACAATAACATAGCCCTATTGACAATAATTAATTAAAAAATATTCACTTGAAAGAGAGTGAAAAATTTGAAAAGTTTGAAGAAGGGGCGATAATAAAAGGTTGTAGAGTTAATTTGAAAATATACAACATTCAGTTGTCAATTGCTAATATAGTGAGGGATCTTGTTTTCATCCGCTACTGCTACTGCTCAAGGGAAAGGTGGTACTGGTATAGCATTGCAGATTGCACTCACTTATTAGTTGAGTTTACTGTTTCTCCTCATCCTGCTCACTGCTAAAGCTAAAGATAAAAATAAATAAGAAATACTTGTTGGTCCAGAGTTGGATCCATCCACAGAACAGAGAGTGTCATTAACTTGGCTGACTGACTGTCCCGTCGGCTCTCGTCCCAACTTTGTTTGTTGTCTCAAGTTTCTCCCCTCCTCTCCTTCAGCATCTCTCTCCTTCCACTTGAGACCTTAAGAGAAAACATGAATAAATTACTTGGAAACAGAAACAGAAGAGCGGTCATTGTTGCCCCACTCATTTGATCTTGACATTAACAACATCAACATCAGCGACAGGAATAAGGAAGCCACCGAGAGACCGACCAACCGCCTCCTTCATCTCTCTCAAATCAAATCTATATAAATTCCCTCAAGTCTCCGTCATTGGCATTGGCATTGGCAGCGTGAGGAGATGAATTTGCATTGACACTACTCACAGGTACATTACATTCAACTAAGGCGAAGCAAGAACCCTTTTCCACCGTCCTGTCCACCGTCGTCCTCCCATAGTCAAGAAAGAGGAGTACAACTGGGAGCGCAGCCAGAGAGATCAACACACACCCTCCTCATCTCCCAGTGCATCCTCAACAAGTGTCTCTCCTTCGAGCCCAGGCCGAGCTTCGATATCAGTATCAGTGAAACAATACGACACCACACATCCCTATCTTAATTCATTCCCATTTCGGACTTTTCATTATTTCCATATTTTTCTACTACATGAGCAGCTGCACCAGTGCAATTTACCAAAAATCAAACGTCAAACAAGTCTCCGTTGTTCCAAAGGCCACTCCAACTGCACGGGAGGCTGAAATAAAAATAGACGGAATTAAAAAAAGGTGAAGAATCCCATTCTCATTCAATTAGGATTACTATATTTGGAATTGGAGAATCCGTGTCGAGTGACAATTACAAAAGCGACGTCCTCATCTTCTGTCGTGGTTCGTATACAGGAACATAATATATAGGAGAAGCTGAAAAGCGGAGCGATTAAGTTGAGCAAGGGAAAATTTGCATATAATTATCATAAAGGCCGGATTGGAAGGAAGAGATGTAAAATTAGACAAGGGATCAAAATTGAAATCAAAGCGACAAGAAAATAGGAATTAGAAGAGAAGAGAAGGAGGAGAAGGAGAGGGATCAAGGATCAAATGCAGTGAGAGAGGAGAGACAAAGACAAAGTGGAGGATTGTTTTTTGAGCCAAGAAGGCAAAGTCGACGACGACTACGTGGACGACGTGAGGGAAACGGGAAAACTTGTGCTTAAAGTCAGTCAGTCGACGAGAAACATCTGAGCGTTCCGTTCATGTTGACACACACCTCTCGAGCTTCCACCAGCCTCACAGTTTTTCCTTCCACGTCGCCGTCTTCATCTCTAATTCAATCTCACAAAATACACACACAAACAAACAAACTTGACTTATTGCTATTAGTGGAGTCTGTGAACTGAAACTAACTACTGTACAGTATTTATTTGTGTTTAATTCAATCTGGACTAATAATTTGTGACTTGTGCGAAAACTTAGCATTTTTAGTGCGACACATTTTTTAAAGACTCACATAATTGTTAAATTGTCAATAGTCATCGAAAATCGCGAGTTGGGATAAGGAAGGAAATACAAGAGAATACACAAAATCAAAATGTCAAAGACAATTAAAAGCTCGTTACTGCTGTCAAGGTGGCTGACCGCAATCGGAGGCTCTATGTCGGCGGGACGTCAACGTCACTCTCTCGTCTTTATTATTTTATCCATCTTCGTCTTTGGTGAGTCTCATCCTTCCTCTTTTTTTTTCTTCTTAAGTTAGTTGACTACATTTAAACGTACTCATATGTATGTGGCTCATCCCCAGAGTCTTACGTTGTTTTTTTACGTGAGCGCCAGTTCGTCACACATCCTTAGTAGACCCATAGCATCTTTTCATATATATATTGGATTTTTATAGTCTTGTTCTTGTACCATTAAGAATAAGGGATTTTATATGGTTTTGAGTCTTTTCTTGAAGAAGAAAAAAAAACAATCAGAGTGGCTATGAAGTTGAAGTGGAAGCATGTAATTTTTATGTATGTACAAAGTTGTGAGTTTACTAGTTTACAAAGTAGTGGGGAGCATTGTTTTAAAGTCTCTATATATTTTATTACACGACACGTTATGGTCATAATAATTTTATTATGATCCTCAATGGCTTCTTAGCCTAATTTCAAATCAATAGTAATTTCTTCTTTTAATTATTATAGAGATGCGTTCTCTTGTTACGACTTCCTCCTTTTGTTTTTCACCAGTTTACACATGTACTCGGAGGCTCATCTGGCTGCATCCCTGTGTGATTAGGATCAGTTATATAGTCTCCTAAATTTTGCCTCTTGTGAAGGCTCTCCTGGTTTTTCTCACTCACATGCTGCTGTCGTTATGCTCACTGACTCAAGTTTTTCTATAACCTTCCAGATTAATATTAGTGAGGATTTTTCATGAGGACGGACGGTCTGAGATGATCTAAAAAGTGCAAAGTTTTTTTTTAATTCATTTTTTTTAGTGCTGATCAGAGTCTAAGACAAGCTCTGTCTAAACCTTCCCATTTTTTAATTTTTAATTTTCTCTTTCTTCCATTATGGTTCTTCCAAAAAATCCGTAAAAGATTCCAAAATTAAGTGAACAAAGATTTTTCAAAAAAATACGAAATATATTAAAAATATCTTGTTTATCACAATATCTATGGAAGAATAGATTTTGCTAAATATGTAAATGATATAATAGATGTGATTTTTGTACGAAAAATGTGATTTTTGTACGAAAAAGTTCATTTGGAAGAAAAACTGGTTCAAAAAATAATGTGAAGAATTTGGGTTTAGTAGATTGTTGAGTAAGGTTGTAAAATTGGATGGGACTAAGCGACCACCTCGTGTGTGTAATGTACCTGCTCATCCTTTTATTTCCAATTCACATTTACTGGTCATATGTATCCTTTTTTATGTCTTGTGAGCACTTGAGCCTCTTTTGACAATTTGTTTTTGTTTCCCATATCTTTTCCATTACTTTTGGTTGGTTTGGTGATGATCATAAATTAAAATGAGGTTATAGACGTGTTCCTCTTGCATCTTCTTGTACCTATTCTATAAAGTGCCTTTTTACTCCTGTAGATTGGACAGATTAGGGAGTCATAGGTTATCCTTCTCGTATGCACTGACTGCAATGTCGTGGTATAGTCATTTGGGGCTGAGATCAGGCAAATGGGAGTTTAGCGTGTGGAATCTTCAATAACAATAACATTCACACACCAGTGCATCTGCTCTCGAAGAAGAAGCCTTTATTGGATTTGGATCTTGAGGTTTTTTTCACAGCTTGCAGTTTACAAATCCACGAAAGTCTTTATATCGAGTGTTGAGTATTGAATGATTCCATGATTGAGAAGTGAAATGTGTGTGTTGTGTAGTTGTCTTGTTTTGCTGTATTTGCTGGCGTTGATGTTTTTGTTGTGGGGCGTAATGTAGGAGAGGGTGAGTAACGTTGAGTAAAATGTAGACTGCAATTGGGTCCGTCCAGCTGTAAAACGGAAATTATTCTGATTGTTTTGTGATTACGAGACCTTATTGTGTGTATACGAATGGTACATACTGTGAGTGAGTGATGCCATCTGAGTTTTATGGCTTTTCTCTCCAACAACGACAACAAACGGCCTTTGGAAGGTTTGCGGTTGTTGTGACAGTTTATTTCATGTTCTTGTTCTTGAAATGGGGAATTTATGTAAATTCATATAAATTGTTGAAATACAGAATATACAGAACGGGAGAAATTATTTTTTTAACACCACTCCAAACCACAGCATATAGCTTTTGAGCGATGTAGCTCTAAACTTGTAAATGCTGACGTCGTTCTGACTCTCGGGATGAGATACCTACTACACTGATTATGTGTCTGATTGGGAGACAAGTACAGTACGGTGCAGAGATATCTCACCATGCATCTCTGACTCTCCTTTCGTTACTTATTTTTTTTTTGGGCCCACAAATGTCCAAAAGTGAGGAGACACAAGTGTTGACTTTAACACTGCCACCTCACAGTTTTACTCAAACACATATGACATTTGTAATGAGTGCGGAGCAGTGGTCTAGGGAATAGGGAATGCACACAGCTCTTTTCCTCTGTCTGCCCTCACCGTCTCACTCCTGACGTCAAACATTAAAATTCGTTTACAATCCGTTTTTTGCTGCAATAATACAGATGATATATTCTTTTCACCATTCGGATTAACGATCGTCGGCAGGGGAGCATGTGGAGTCGTAAAAATGTAAAAATATTTGGCAGCGTTCAAATATACGAAGGTCCGTGTCCGCGTCGGTGTTGCTGTTGGTGTTGGGGAGGTGGGTGGGAGAGGGATTGAGTTTAAGGCAGATCAAGTTTGTAATTGAATGTATGAATGTCAGTTACACTTTCTGTACAGTTGCCTTGTCCTCAGAGACGTTGACTACTACAGGTCCTATGCAAACGGATGAAGTGGCAGTTGTCTTCTCTTTTCCCGCTGCTCTAACTTGAAAAAATCTTTGGAGACTCAACTCATAATTTCATATTCCCCAAATAAACTATGAGTTAGTAGCAGATGTCCGTATTTTCTCGGTCGGAAATGTCCTTTCAACTGGTCCAGTAGACAGTGCCCCGAGTGAGCAGACAAATCACATACAAGAAAGTTAATCCCCGTGAGCCTTATGGCTGGCACTGGCACTGGCACTGGGAATCATGGTTAACCTCTCGAACGAACGTCATAAGATGAGCTTCACCCCTCACTTTTCTGACTCATCTCTCAGATTTGTGTGTAAAAATCAAGAACTGGAAATCACATGCAGAAGGTAGATAGAGCGAGGCGTAGATAATATTTTTTATAGTCCAGTCCTAGTATCTCTGTACGACTCAAGTCTGTCTGCAGAAAAATGCCTCATCTCTCTAGTTTGGCTGGTTTTGGTGCTTAGTCCAGATAGACACATGTAGAAGATGGGCAGAGGCAGAGTGTTCTTGGCTTTGGGAGTCCTACACGCTTCAGAATCTTGATTGTTGATTCTCGCTTTATGGTGTCCATTAAAAATTGATCTCGCTCAACCTAATTCCATTTAAATTTCAAATCCGCTAATGTCTCTGCTCACTTGAAGCTTCCCTCAGCTCAAGGAGCGGACGGACGGACGAACGGTCCGAGCGACACTCATCGTCCTCGTCAGAAAAGACTCACAGAGCCCAAGTAATGATTAATGATGCACGAGAGATTAAATTGTTGGTCATTGTTAATTTGTGTACACAGCATGCTTGGTTGGTACATATATAATGCGTCTGCAATTATGACTGCGATTAGGTTAGTTCATCCCAGCGCAAGAGTCCTTCGTGCTTCTCCCGTGGGTCTACACTCCTCAGTCCTTATTACGGTACCATAAGGACAAGGCGCAAAGTGTAAAACTCTGGATCCAAATCAGATGAGATGAGATGGTGGTGGGGATAAAAAGGAGCACAAGTGCTCCTCGCAAGCAAGCAAAGAAAGAAACCCTACAGAAACAATAAATCCCTTAAAATTCCAACGACATGTGCTATAGTGCATAAAAAATAAAAAGCAAGATCTGAATTAATATTCTTACATTCTGTTAAACACTCATCTGACTATGCGACTCGGGTGTTCTCTGTCTCCCTCCCCGGGCTAATCATGAGTTGGGAAGCTACTGACTTTTCACTGGGCTAGACTTCATACTTCATTGGACTGGGGATGAGAATGGCATAATACGGTTTTACATATAGCATATGGGATAATTACTGGATGGAAGAGTAAAGCTGTATGATTAACCATCCTTGCGGGGAACTAATTAATTCAAATTCAACAAGAGTCCAAGTTGGCAGTTAATTAGATAGATGAGTAAATTGAATTAAATTAAAATTTTCGATGTAATCAGAATGAGATTGAGACTGTTTTATGCACATATAATTATATACAGTTGGATTTTTTCTACTTCCCATACAATTCATACATTATATATATACATACACTACAGCTACCTACACTAAATTTTTACCTTTCTGTACGCACTCCCTCATCAGACAGACATTAGTTAGCACAACAATCAGAAACTGCACCTGCTCATAGATATGCTACTGTCTCGAGTCTATCTCCACTCTTCAAGCTTGCTTCTGGTAATTAATTTGAAACATGTTAAATTTCTACCTGAGCTTTTATCCCCTCACCGTTTTCATTAGTGGCTCACACACTGACTTTTGTCTTCTGTTCGAGTCTTAACTTCCAACTTATTGCTAAAAATTCAAGAAAAAGAGTTTGTCTATGTTATAATATACAGAGGGAAAAAAACGCTCGTTGAATTTACAATAATTTTTTGAATATTGAAGAATTGAGACTCGAAGGCGAAGGATGAAAGGGGAGCGACGTGCTCCTTCCACGTGCACCTTTGACTTTTCGTTTTCCTCGTCCGCGTAGCCAGAGCAATAAAATAAACTGTGACAGTTTCAACTGAGCTGAAGAAGGGGAAAAAATACAATAATTATGAGCAAGTGCACCAGTCAACTCATCGATCCACTGCACTCGCTACGTATCTACCTACCCACCTACATTCTACAGTATTATTACAATTCCTCAATGTACTCTGTCCACTTGGCAATTGGCGTAATTGTAATTATTACAAGTTTTCTTTCATTTCTCTCGGCCTGGGCTACAGACAGAGAGAGAGAGGTGAGAAATGGGGAAGAAACA
Organism: Dicyrtomina saundersi; assembly: GCA_034695245.1. NCBI lineage: Eukaryota > Metazoa > Arthropoda > Collembola > Symphypleona > Dicyrtomidae > Dicyrtomina > Dicyrtomina saundersi. The sequence goes on along the minus strand of JAQFZE010001942.1, from coordinate 8,318 downwards.
CTTCTAATTTACACCTCAAAAGAAGATGCAGAATCTTAGACAGTACGCGTTTGAGCGTGTCGTGTTGGAACGTAAGAAAGAGCTCGGAGCTAAATTAACAACCCCGGCATAATATATTACACCTACTCATAATATTTTACTAGGCCCATTACTAAATCCTCAATACTCAGTAATAATAACTATATATCCTAATGCCGCGGTGAAAAATATTAGAGATTTTCAAAAAATGACAGGAATAAATAATAATATACATATACTTCTCTGATTTAGTTAGTCTTGGCCTCGTGGTGGTTGGTAGTGATTCAGTCCTCTTGGGTCGTAAGTCGTAGCCATAAATTTTGAAGGAAAGAAGTTTTGATATTCGAATGCTGAGTATCTCATCTGTAGTACTGGGACGTGGAAGAAGGTCGAGTGTGACTGTGGAGTGGTCCAAAGTGTTGATTGGATGAAAGAAAGCCGAAAGGTGTACAGAGTCACTTCATCAAAATCTGAGTCATAATCACACATTTCATTATTGAAAACTCATTAGAATAATCACATCACTTACTTACACATTACTATTAGCTGAATTGGACGGCAGACGCTGTTGTACTCTCTTTCTTGTGCTCAATATTCGGCATTCGGGATGAGAGAAGATGCGTGTGTGGGTTCGTATTTCTCTTTCTTTAGTTTTCCTCTCATTACAGATCTGCATCCATTATTATTTACTTCCGACTTGAACTGACCGACTTAATATTTCAAGTAGGTAGTATATAATAGTATTGTTATTGAAGTACGGTGCGTATATACTTAAGGAGTGTGTGAGTAAACTCAAAACATGTACAATAAATATGGATGGCATTGCCAACTCCTCATCTCTCTAATGTGTCGATATATGATTATCATCATCATTATGATTGGTTTTTTTTCTCTCGCCAATAATCATAAGTTTTCGATGGAAAAGATTGCCATTAAATAGTTCAAGCTTCATACTTATCATTTCATTTCACCTGGTTACTGGTTTAGCTATATGTTATAGATTTTATCATCTTAAATTAAATGCTCGTCCATCTGGAATAATTATGCCTATTATCATTATCTGTAGGTCTGCCTCTCTACTTCTCTAGTCTATAGTTTGGAGCTGAATGTTATTGTGTGAAACCATTTGCCTACTGAAGGAGAGTTTCCTTACCACAATATCAACAGCAAAATCAGCTCCTCAAATTCTTTGCATTTCATTTCATCTCGCATCCACTCTTTTGATTCATGAAAAGAAGAAGGCGGATGAGGATAATCAGTGTCTTTACTTCGTCGAATAGTGACTGCCTTGTGTGTGTATAGCTATGTAATTACATGGGAGCTCCTTGGACACTGAAACTCCTGATACGTTCTTCACTTTTGAGCTTTTGTAAATGCGTCTCTGTCCCGACGCCGACATCGACACCGACGAAACGTCCAACATATTTGCACGTTCAGGAAGAGAGACACCTGCGAGGAAGCATTAAATTATTTCAATTAGATTACACTGTAGGTTCCAAGTCCATCATCATAATGATAATAATTATTCTGGTTTTAATCAAAAGTTGAGTGGATTTCAATGGAAAAATGATGGGACGGCATGGCTTCTCCATGAGTATAATAGTTACTATACCTTTTGATTGTTTTCGTCTGCTTCGAACTTGTTAATATATATAGACTACCACAATATCTTTCATTGGGAAAATTTCGCCGCATGAAATAAATAAATAAATATACGAGATCCACATCACTCGCTAATCAGGCAGTTCCTCCCCCATGTTGTTTAGAAGTAGAAGGCCCTACAATAATAATAATAGTAAGTAAATACTATGGAAGAATAGGCAATAATTTCTATTTCATATATTTCGCTTCAGCTCCTGTCCCAACACGCTTTGAGTGGGACTCCCTATAGTTAATTATTTGTGTTAATAACAAGGATATTTGATGTGTGCAATTCACAGTTTGTATTCAATTTCACATCACATCACACAAGCAACTTTTGTAATTATTATTGAAAGTGCAAAGTCTCTAATTACAGTCTCTGATTTTAATTACGGAGTAAGAAATCCAATACTAACGCCAAGCAAGAGCAACCCTTTTTTTTGGGATAATGATGAGGCATATGAGACCTAAATTTTATTTTGCAGCAATTAATAATACATAGGTACCTTCTTGTCCCTTCTCTGTCGGTGGATAGTTGCCTTAAAGAGAGGCACGCAAGTCTAAATTCCTCAGTGCATCCTCAGTTATGTATGTGGCTGAGAAATCTCTATAGGATTCCGTCCGAGGATTAGGCATTGGCCCAGGTCAGTTAGTTGAGAGGAAAGAAAGGGGAGAGAAATTGATAATTTGAAAATGTGAATGTGTGTGGAATGAAATCAATGAGGGAATTATCATCAACTTTATAATGACAAGCCTCAGAAGAGATCATCTAAAGGAATACGATCCACAGTCCGAGATCTCTCGTAAGTATATGAGTCAAGTACTCAAAAGGGAAAAAAGTGTAATTTACTGTCTTCTATACCTAATCTCTGTACAGATAGAACTTCTTCGCACTGACTGCTCACCTTGTAACTTGTAAAACATATTGGTTATTATTATGTTCGTTTTTCCTCCTCTAATGGAGTGCTTGCGTCTGTCTGCATGGCCCCGAGTGCATTCTACCTTGGCAATGGACTTTTTAGTGTTGGCAGAAAGTGCAGTGTGGATGATGATTATGATTACGAAATGAGATAAGACACGAGCATACAATGAGGGCAGTATACTTACGTAGAGAGAGATAAATAGGAAAAGGACGACTGACTTGCAGGATGATGCAGGCTTTATTATTACTATATGGGATGTTATTGGGATGTGCGAGGATGCAGTTGATTTTTCTTTTGATTGAATTCCAATTCAAGATCCCATGTCTGTCTATCCGTACAATTACTACTGCGAGCGCAGATTTGAGATTTGATGTCCTGATAAAGCCTCGAACAACACAAAACAAACAGAGAAAAGAATGTGCTCTGAGGCTCTACTCCAATATCTAATACCTTGTCCCTACTTGAATGTACTCTGAGAGCTTTTATTAATTTATTACTCTCTACTTACTGCGGATGGTTGGAGGTGAAGGGGTTGATTGGCTGCGGTTCTGAATGTGAATCTAATCAGTGACTAAAATAACTATGTCAGCCGTCAGCTCAGCATCTACATAGCTCCAACATGGGGAACATACAGGTACTCGCGTCACGTGAGTGACAGAAAGTAATTTAATTATAATACTTTTGAAAACTCCCTTTTGACACTATGACAGGACTTTTACCATACAGCATCTCCCATATCCCATACCAAACAATTAATTACAAGAAATAATTACCAATTTTACAGTCTGTCTAGTGTCTGCAGAATCCCAAGATATATGTAGGTACTGTAGTACTGATAGTAAGGAGAGAATTGCAACTAAATTAGGTGACAATGATTAATATCTACCATCTACAGTCAACAGTCTACAGAAACTAGAAAGTCCCTCACTTCATTTCACATTTGAATTTAAGTACGAGATATTATTTTTATTTTTACTTTTTTGTATCTTAATCTTGGAAGAACTGCTATGCGATCGAGGATGAGTTCAGATTTCAGAAAGCTGAGACACAGAGCCATATACCGGACCGGAGTGAGTGAGGAGATAAAAATGAAGAATGGAATAACAAGTTCTGCAAGATTCGAGAGTCTAATTTATATCCTAGTTTTTGGACGTTTTACGTAAATAAATAAATTCCTGATGAGATTTTTTGGTTTGATATTGAAATGAAATGAAACAGGTATGAGGGGCAGTATATGCTGACAAAGTCTAAAGATGAGAGAGGATCGAGTATAAAGTTCTGCAAAAAGTAAATGAAATTTGATCCATGTACAAGAGACCAACTCTGTAATTCAAGACGAGTCTGTAATGTACAGACACAGAGCCACTTGTGTAATTGCAACAACAGTAATAATTACGATCGCCACTACACACACACAGACACACACACACACGCAGCAAAAGGACTAATACTACTCGTACGCAGTATTTTGCAATAATATTATTTGCATAAAATATAAAAACGTTACCATTGCGATTGGGATTTAAATCGTTTTTGTTCCGTTAGCGTTAGAGGCAGACTGCAAGGGTAGTTACGTAGGTATACTGCGTTAGTTTGGTGGCTCGTTTGGTTAATGGTGAGCGGGGTCGGGCTGAGTAGTATGGATCTGACTGACTGACTGACGAGTGAGTTGGTTGCGGTGGAGCCATGGCAGAGCACATAGCACGTCGTAATCGTAATTGTATCGTATAACTGTCAACGACGTCCAATTTTCATTTCCTTGATGGAGCTTTTATTTTTCCAAAAAATCATTTCCAATGTTAGCATTTTCATTTTTCAAGAGTTTATTTCATTCTCGACTCTCTGCTGCTCCTCTTCCTCCTCCGTAATTAATTACTCTTAATCCTAATCTCAACTTTTTTCCATGTTTTTGACACAAAACCAACTCGGCTTGTCTCACAGCATGTGAAACTTTCTCAATGAAAATCTGAAATGGAAATGGATAAAAATCTTGATTACGCCACTTGGCTCACTTGACTCAATATGATCTACTGTGAAGATTATGTAGGCGGCTCTTTTACGCTCCTAATCTCAATATTCCCCCATCGTCTACTCGCCTTCCTCCTCATCTCACGCTGTAATCGTTAATAGCATGATTTTCTCTTGCATAATTATTATTATGCAGCATCTTCATGGAATCACCAGGCACTATATAGTACAGATCCAAACGAAAAAGTAGCGTTATTAGAGTTCTGCTATACTACAAACTGTGTGGCAAATATCATTTGTGTAAAAGTTAGATACTCTTCAGCGTCAGTCTGGGCTAGTTAATTCATTTTCTCATGCATACCACTGTCATTCGGGTCGTTTTTGCATGCATGTAATTGTAGTGATAAATTAAATTAACTTAACTTGCTGTTGAATTAATTTGCATTTGCTACAAGTACAAACAGTAAAAGAATAGGAGCAAAGGTGGAAACAGTGATATGTCTTTTGGTATGAAGGCATGGAAAATTAAAAATTAGTCTCTGCTAATCATTATAATCATCTGTTAATAACACCGATAAAGGAAAAGTGAGAAATTTAATACAGTTTTATCTTCCATGGCTTTCATTCTCATGATTTATTAGTGATTGTAACGAGAGAGACTGAACAGAGAGATAGAGAACAACTTGGTCTCGGTCACTTCTAGGCAATCAAATTAAACAGATTTTTTTTTACATAAATTACAATCGCACAATAATAATTATTTTTATCGTTAAATGACAAAAGGTATGTTAAAATATGATTAGGCCACGTCCAAAAAGCTCTCTCTGCCTCGTTTCTGTCTTTGTCTATAGTAACAATGTTGACTTTCCTATTCCTACATTTGAGGCAGAAACCATTGAGAGAAGATAGGAACTGACAGAATGGGGTGGGAAAAAAAATTATTATTTGGATGGACGGAGGCTTATTGAGGCTAAGGCATCTATTTAAAAAAGTTTAGTGTACGATAGCTACAGGGTATGCTGACGATGGTGATGGGGATGGTATGGTCCTCTTGGCGTTGGTTGCCAATGTCTCATGCTTACAATTGACGTGAGGCAAAGTGGAGGTCTGGGGTAGATGGACATTTGCGATAACTTTTGATGAACTTGATTTTTCTGTTTTGTTCTGAGTTTGTGCGAGTTTAGTGCCACTGAGTCTGCCAAGTGCCAATATGAAAGGTTTTTACGTCAAAATTCTGATCAATATTTATTGAATGGCGCTTCAAGGCCTTAAGCGGATTACCCAAATCCAAAAATCCAAGACAGTCACCATTCAACGTAAAACGTAGGCACTATGTCTTACTAGACATAGTGCTAGCTATATATCCTAATACTAATTCGTACAAGTATATACAATGACTTTTTCCGTATTATAGGAAATTGTACGGTAATGAGAAATATGTTTTGTTGGCCTAATTCTTACATTCGAATTCACTATCCCTATTTCAGCGAAGGCATAGACACAAGCATAGCACAAGGATTCATACAAATATTTTTATATTTCACTTGGTGTGCGTGGAAAACATTGCCAATTTTAAATTGCAAAGCCAACGGATAAAATAATACGGAGAAAGAGCTTGAATTAACATTGCAAAAACGTACAGCCAAAATATTCATTCAGAACTACCTACTTAATGTTATTATGCGGACACCGACAGGGAATAAATTCGTGTAGGTAGTCGAGTAGCTATATACACGCAGGTACGAACTATTCTATTTTATTTTTACTAGTCTCGGTCTCCCCTGCTACATTTATAGCCAAATTAAAATTACGCGGCCAGCTTATAGGTATTCGCTTCTTTCCATCCATCCATCCTCCCTGTGTATCTCTTTATCTGCATCCGGTCATCCGGCCACGAACTACGACTACGAAACTAACAACTTTACAACGAGATTTGATTTTGATTTTGATCCGTAAGCAAAATTTATTTTACGATTACGACTCTAAGCTACATCTTTACTGTCGGGGATTACGTACGTAGGTAGGTGCGTTCCTACAAGGCAAGGGTATAGGATGCTTAAGAGCCAGGTGTATAATCCATTCTGGAGGATTCCTATATAGTCAAGATCTTAAGCTTGACAACAACATATCGTTGTTTCTGGTTCTCAAAATCTGTAATCGTATAACATGCATGGATTGGTGGATACATTAATTTATTTTTATTGTATAATTGTACAACAATCTAGCCATACACAGGCAGACAGAGCATTGATCTTCACGACTGCGATCCGACTATACGACGGTACCATATAGGCGACTGACTGATGATTCCAATTGAATTTTCTTTACAGAAACTATTAAGGGTACATCCGTGTCCTGTGTATCGGTATCGGTAAATGTTCAGTCAGAAAATCAGACTCCTTACCCATATTCTCTCGCTATAATTTTATCTGACAGCCGAGTCAACTGATTCATCAACCTGATTCTGTGATAACTTATTGACTGACTTGATGACATTTTTAATCCACATAATTCCGAATTGAATCAAATCAAATAATTTTGCTAACATATCTTTGAGACTAAATTTCTATCCATACAACCTAAAGTATGTAGCTGACATTTTTTATACAGTGTAACCACTATCCTTCATAACTTCATCAGTCATGGCAAAGCCGGTGCCGGTATACTGTAAGCTCTTTGAAGAAGTTGTTCAAACCGTATCCACTCCATTACCCCTGTTCCTGTCTTTGAGCTCAATTTTCGTACAAAACGACTGAATGATCTCGCAAGCAGTATCTGAGTTACTTGTGCACTTCACATGCGGTTTTTGAAGTGCCTACAACATTTTTTTATTTCATTTTAAAATCTGCCGTTCTTTATAAATGAACGCCAAAAAGGTTTGCCGCCTTTCCTAATACCTGTAGTCATCCTCCTGGCCATGTTTTAACATACTCAGCCCTTTCTACCCATATCTCTCAATCTGACGAGTGAGTCCCAATCTGCGGTGATCATGTCGCGAAGAAGCCACAATCAAAACCAAGAGCTGTTGTTTCTCTTTTGGCCTTGCATCATTAGGCAAACAAGGCAAGACAGGTTGCGGATTGCAATTTTGGGATTGTTATGTAAACAGCCTCAAAATAGTACATCGTTTTACATATGCATGTACGACACTGTATTAGTCCTCACCGCCAAAAGTGACACAGTATTTGTTACATTTTAAATTGATACACTTGTTTCCAATAATGCTAACAATAATTGTGTTGGTTGCCTTGGGATGGGATAGGATTAGTGTGGCGGTGTTCGTCCGGCGTGAGGATTCCTCTCAAGTAATACAGTGAGGTGGAGGTGTGTAGATTGTGGATGCGGCGATTATGCCTGACTTATTTGGTTTTAACAGGCATTATCCATACATACGTATACTTACTTGTAATATAGTTTGTTCTTTGCTCCGTCGATTTGTCCTTTTCTGCTTCTTCCCTATTGTGTGGTCAGCTGGAATGGCCTTGTCTCGTCTGTGGTTCTCCTTTGAACGATACTTTACCGTATATTATTCCGCACGCATTTCCCGTCCATTTGGAACTGGACTGTGGAGATGAGCCTCGATCACCTCAGTTTTACACTGAACTCAAGTTATAACACATCTCTTGATTATTGTCTTTTAGCGTTATAGTGGCAATCACGGTTTTCTGTTTTCTTTTCCTATGGGAATACAAATAAAATGTGCAATGAATTAAGATTGCAGAATTGTGCACTCGCTTTCAGCTATACAATTACAAGACATTACAATTA
>JAQFZE010001941.1:0-15986 GCA_034695245.1 Dicyrtomina saundersi | reverse complement strand
TCCCGTTTACCATACCTATATGATGAGCCAGTCCTTATGACGAGAGTCTTGATCGTGCAATGGTGGATGGTAGCGTCAGGTTAGGTGGCGAGTGAGAACGCATGAGATCAGTGGACGAAGGAGAGAGAGTAGGAGCAGGGAGCATCCCCTTGTCTTACTTTAGATATTAAGCGTAAAATGCATAGGCGTGATTTTCTTAAGCTAAAAAGTGTAAAGGAATCCAGCAATGAACTTTGGGAGCAGTATAGATCTCTGAGGAATGTAATCAATATTAAAATAAGCAAAGCCAAATCTATTCAGTTCAAAAACGAGTTTGCTGGGGTTCCTACTTCTACTAATGTATGGAATACCTATAATAGATTAGTAGGAAAGGGTACAAGTATACTAGCAGTAAATGAGCTATTCTCAAATGGTATAGTTATTAATGATGCTTCTGGTATTTGTAAAGAGCTAGCTACAGCCTTTGTTCTCCCTGTAAAAACGGAGTGTGATTTGAATGATTTTTATAATTGTATTGAGTTGATTAAATAGGTAAAACCTTTCACAGAGGATGATGTTAAAATAGCTTTTGGTAAAGTGAAAAATATGTCTAGTTCGGATCCAAATGAAATTTCATATCTTTTTTATAAGTAACTGTTTAGATGTTCTTGTCTTGCAGCTAGCACTTATGTATACACACTTTTTAAATCTTTGCGTATACCCTTCCAAATTTAAATGTGATACTGTCACTTCGGTTTATAAGGGCAAAGGATCTAAGGGAGATGCACTCTCATATAGGTCTAAATCAAATCTTGTATTACTAGACAAGGTATTTGAGCAATTGATGCATTTAAGATTAATGACACAGCTCGACGATTATCAGCATGGGTTTAGGAAAGAGCGATCCTGTCAAACTGCGACTTTTGCACTGACGCACGATTTGTTTAATTCTATGGATGTTATTTTGTGGTCGAGTGATTGCAGTCTTCTATCATCTGCAGAAAGCGTTTGACTCAGTTAATCTTGTGTTGTTGCTTACTAATCTTTGAGACAATATGGGAGTAAATGGCTATATGCTAAAGTTACTTACTGATTATCTGCGGGAAAGAAAATTTAAAATTAAGCTAGATGGCTTTGTTTCAGAATGTTTTGACTTAAAATTTGGAGTTCCCCAGAGTTCTCTGTTAGGGCCTCTTTTGTTCATAATATATATAGATAAAATATCAGATGCTATTGGTAATGTGGTAAAGTATATATTATATGTAGACAATATGGTCTTGTACTATTCTAACCCTAATACAATTATGCTTGAAATCTTTGAGTTTTTGGTTTAGTAAAAATAATTTAAGAATAAATGTAAGCAAAACAAAATAAATGGTGCTTCATAAGTCTGGAGATACTAAACTGCCAAATCCAGATACTTTTACATTGTATATAGATAAAAATGAGATTAGGAGTGTATAAATTTAAGTACCTAGGGGTTATAGTTGACTGTAATTTAAATTTTAAATACCACTGCAGGTATTTAAAAAATCAAGTATGCTCAGCAATGGTGTTATAAATAATGTCAAGAGGTACATGATTTTAGAATTGTTTGTATAATGTTAAATGCATATGTATTATCGATAATAGATTACTGCTCACTTATTTGGGGCTCGCAACCTAGTACTGAGCTGCAAAATATTCAAAATAAGATTAACAGGGTTATAATATTTTTCAGTAAAACACAAGTATTTTATTCTAAGCGTAAAACAAAGCAAAAAGCTTTAAATGAATCTATTATACTGAAAATGTGTAATATTTTGTCGGTGATTGAAAGGATAAAGTTTGTTACACTGGTCGTTGGCTTAAAAATTTTTAAATATGGTACTTATATAATTGGAATGAGTGGCTTGCTTACTGTAAAGAAACCAACGAGAAACACGCAGTCAAGTAGTAATTGCCTACTTGATACTAAAGTATTCAAATCCAAAGCATTTTATAAGCATTTCCCTTTGTCAAAGATAGTGGATCTATGGAACCAGTTGCGAGAAACTGTAAAAAGTGATGCTGATAACGAGATTAACCATATGAATGCATTCAAAAAAGAATTGTGTATTAACTTTACCAAAAATAGGGTTGAAAATTTGTATTTTCCTTATTTACCGCCATACAAGTAGTCAAAATTGTGGAACTGATTTGTGTTTATGATAAATGTATTAGTAAATTGGAAATGAGTTGAAATGTATTAGTTTTACTTAAATTTAATTACGTAAATGTAGGGGAAATGTGTTCGTAAATTAATATCAGTGTAAATATAATGGCTTGACACTTGAATAAGGATAACTAAACTAAACTAAACTAAATGCAGTGTCGCAGAGGTGAATTGGAAAATCGTAATACTCAGGTCTGGAGTTTGGGCTCCAGGGTTGAAGCACAAGCCCAGATTTTCCTGCATTTTTCTGTATTTTAATTATTTACCATTTTATTTATTCATTACAACAGATCACGGACATACGTAAGTAAATTAGTTATAGATGTTGACGGATCGCCCATAAATGACGTCTGTTACATTTCACAGATATAAGTACCTCTATTTTCAACTTTAAATTTTTTCAACCTATTCTAACTGCATGTCATGGACTTACCTATACAAGTTATAGATATTAAGGGATTGTGTATAATGACGTCCTTCAAATATTGCTTTTCGTACCCCCGTTTCCAACTTAAAAATTTTTTCCAACCTATTTTAACTACACGTCATGAACATATCTATATACATTATAAATATTCAAGGAACGTTCCTAATGAAGTCCTTTAAATACAGTAGTTTTTAGTACCTTCATTTCCAACGTTATTTTTTTCGAACATATTTTTTCTAACTGCTTGCCACTTGCATTCGTATATGTCTTATTGATGGTGGGGGAGGCTCCATAAATGAATTTAATTGTAAATGGTGCAATTCTTAAAAAATTTCCAGGTTTTTTTTAACTACATGCCACGTACATTCATATAAGGCTTTTTGATGGTAGGAGCCGTAGGGTAGCCTCCATAAATGACGTCATTTGTAAATAGTAAAATTCATGAAAATTTTCCAGCTATATTTAAATACATGCTACGTATATTCGTATATGCCTTATTGATGGTAGAGGAGCTTCCATAAATCTTATATCATCTTTTAGATTTACTTAAATTATCTTGCTACTTTGTTAAATCTCAGCATCTACATCGGACCTTCGGTCGACAAATCACGCGCGAAGCGCCGGATTTTGTACTCGTAGTCCGGTAGTCGTAAGACAGGGGTCATCATTAATCATTTAACGCATGCAAGTTTGTTAAGATGTATTTTATTCAATTTAAAGTAACATAAAGTTGCTCGAATAGGAATGCTCAGCTCCAAGCTCGAACAGAATGATTGGGTTTGAGTGTTTGGTGAGCAACGAACACATGAAAAATAAGTAAGGAATACATACTCACCAATTTAAATGGCCAAATGTAAATGAATATTGAATATTGGCGCGGCTCTATGGCTCATTATTATTTACGCCATGCTATCTATATGAGTAGCAATAGAAATAAGATTAAATCTTATATTTTTTAAAAAACCAGTTAAAGTAAAGGGAGGCATCGGGAAGTCGAACCCCTTAACTCCAAAAACTCCAGAGCGTAAGCCGAACTCGGCCACCCTGCTTCCCATAGAAAAGCATAAAAGAAGTAGGTGAAAAATGTATGTTCTAGCACACTTGCGACCTACGACCTTGTTTTTTGAAAAGTAATGTTTTTTCATAATTTCGGACTATTTTAATAAGAAAATCAGCAGTTTTAACACATTTGTTCTCTATTCTTCATATTTTGGATTTTCACATAAGTTTTGCATTACCGATTTTGAGGACACAACTACGACTACGAATACAACTTCAATTTTGTAAAAACGATGTATTTTAATAACTTTGCTCCTTTTTATTAGGATGATTAGTGGTTTAAACACAACAAAAAAACGTAAAACACAACGAAAAAAGTGATAAGCTAGAAGATCGAATTGATAAAACAGCAATGCACCATGATTTATAATAAAGATGAAGGTAATAGACATAAAACAAATCAAAAAGTACTAAAAGACAAATAAAATCGAAAATTCCATATTTAGTGGAACAAAAAGTGTAATTAAACTTAAATTAAATCCGGGTTCAGGTCTAAGTAATAAATTATGACTAGATAATAAAACATAAAATTTAAGATGATAAATCATATAAAATTATAAATTCTGTATATAAAAACCCTCTAACCGGATATGTAGAAATAAATAAATTATCAAAAAAAAAAACAAATATAAAACCTTAAATAGTAAAAAAATAATTAGCTAGACAGAATACACCTACTAAACATTTAGGTAAAATAACAAAATTCAAACGAAGAAGATAGTACACACCTGGAATTGATACAATGAGGCAAGCTGATTTAGTTTTAATGCATGTGAAATGGGTTAAGATAATAACAGATATAGATATAATAATTTGATTGTTATTACATTTTTTAAATATGGCTGGGCTATACCTACAAAAACAAAAATGCAGATGAAGTAGAAGATAGTTTAGTTTTGAAATTGTATTAAATTCTATTTGAACACCTGAAATAATTTATTCTAATAAAATAACTAAATACAGTAATAATATAACCTAAAATCGTTTAAAAAAATATAAAACTAACTAGTATACAACCAAAATAAGACGAAAGCAATGATTGTTGAACAGTTTGCAAGAACAATTCAACAAAAGATACATAAATGTATGACTAAACAAGAAAACACCAGATGGGTGTTTTACAAGATCTTATTAAAAATTATAATAATTTAGGACATACAAGCATTTAATTGACCCTAATTTAAGCAAGAAAAAAAGAAAATGAATTACTAGTATATTTAAATCCATTCGGTTAAAAATGTAGATCAGGAGAGTTAAATAAAACAAATAATACAAATAAAAGCATAAAACCTTGTCAAAGAGTAAGAAAACATTTATTTGGAACTTAATTTAATAAAGAACATAAAGCACAATTTGCTAAAGAAATACTGTATATTAGTAAAGTTTTACCTACTAATCCAATAACCTATTCAATTTTAGACTACCATAGTAAAAAAATCAAAGGAACCTATTATCCAAATGAGATAACACTATATAACATAGAAGAAGAAGAATTTGAATATGTATATATCATAAAAACTAAGAAAACAGAAGAACCGAACATTATAGGAGCTTTGTTTAAATGGAAAATATATTCTATTAATTTGAATAATTGGGTTGATTTACCACCTGAACAAATAGAAAACACTGAATATAAAAACAGAAACCAAAAAGAAAACAAAATTTAATCAACCGCCGTATCAAAGACCATCAAATCGTCAAATCAAAATATGTCAAAAGACATGTAGCTAATGAAAAGTAATTTATAAAATAAACATATATAAATGATTGAAGCAGAACAAATTAAACGCCAGATAAAGCTAATGCAAAAATGAAATAAAAATAATAGTAAATTAAGAGAGCCATTTATTATTGAGAAAACAGGTGATGATGCTTTTTCTTTAGAACAAGAGAAAAAGTATGCACTTATAATAGAAGCTACATAAAAAACTAAGACAGTAAAAAACAAAGCAATTTCCGCTTTAAAAGAATGAGCTTTTTTTTAGAAAGAATTTGGTGCTAAACATGCACATTTAAAAAATATTGCACAACATCAATACACTAAAAAAAAGAATATAAAGCCAGTACAAATTATTTTGAAATTTAGATTTAGCAAATCAATCTGTAAAAGAAGAAATATGTTAACAATTATCAATTGAAAATGTTTCAGAATTAAAAAAAATATAGGTTTGAAAAACTTTCTATAAAGTATCTGAAAAATTTATCTAAAAATCCTCTAGCCATAAAATTGAATTTTAATGATAATATAGGAATAATTGGCTATTATCTTGGATATAAAAAAATTCAAGATTTAGGTGATGATTTTAGTGAAATATAAAGTTTAAAAACACCTATTACTATTGGGTTGTGAGAGTTATTAACTAGAAAAAATTATGATAAACAATTATCTGATTCTTTAGATGTGAAGACATAAGCTTGTTTAATGTTTTAAACCAGAGCATGGTATAAAAATGGTAGATTAAAAAGTTAAACTGGTGTAAAATGGAGACTTATTTCTCCTTAGAAAAAAATATGAAAAATTGTTTTGATTTTTTTTAAAGACCCAACTTTTTTCAAAATTAGTTATTGTTCCTATGTTGGGGAATTTTTTTATTTGCATTAGAGCAATCGCTTTCTGAATATATAATTTGATTGAAAATCAGACACTCAATAAAAATTGCTTAAAAGTTTTTTTAAAGACCTGAAGTTTTCATTATTAAAAAAAAGTATTCGTTTTTAATTTTAATTTTAATGTTTTAGAATTTGTTTCTTTGCATAAGGTCAACAACAATTTTTAATATATAAAATTGGATTGAAAATCAGGCACAAAATAAAAATTGCTCAAAAGCTTTTAAAATACTCAAATTTTTATAAATGTTCAAAAATTTATTGTTTTCATGTTTTGAAATTTGTTCATTTGCATTAGCTCAAAAATTTTACAAATATATACTTTAATTGAAACTAAGACACTTAATAAAAATTGCACTACAGTTTTTACATAGACCTTGCTTCTTTTAAAATTTTATAAAAGGTATTGTTTACATGTTTTAGAATTTGTCTATTTGCATTAGGCCAAGAGATTTTTTAATATGTGCTTTGATTTAGAATCGAACACTAAATAAAGACTGCACTATAGTTTTTTCAGAGACCTAAGTTTTTTAGTTTCTGAAAAACCATAGTTTTTTTGTTTTAAAATTTGCCTATCTGCATTAGGCTAAGAGCTTTTCAGTTATATGCTTAAATTAAAAATCAGACACTAAACAAAACCTGCATTTGAATTATTTAAAGACCATTTTTTTTGAAATTATAAACAAGATATTGTTTTCATGTTCTGGATTATGTCCATTTAGATTGGGCTTTGGAACAACTTTTTAAATATTTCCTATAATTGAAAATCAGACACTTATTAAACATTGTTTAAATGGTTTTAAAAGACTCAAATTTTTTAAAATTTTAAAAAATTATTGTTTACATGTTTTGAATTTTGTTCATTCGAGTTAGCTCAACAATTTTTAAAAGTATATACTTTTATTAAAAATCGGACCCTTAATAAAAATTGCATGTAGCTTTTCGTAAAGACTTATTTAGTTTACATTTACAAAAAGTTATTGTTTTTAGGATATGTTATATTCCGTCTGCAGTAGGCGAACAAGTTTGTGGAAACATACTTTAATTAAAAATCAGACAGTAAATAGAAACTACACAATTTTTTTTCAAAGACTCACATTTTTCATAATGTACAAAAAGTAATTGTATTCAGGCTCTAGAATTCGCCCATCTGCATTAGACCAAGAGCATTCTGAATATATACTTTAATTAAAAATCGGACACTATTGAAAAATTGTTTTAATTTTTTTCTAAACACCTAACGTTTTTCAAAATGTTTAAAAAGTTATCGTTTTTATGTTCTAAAAATTGACTATTTGCCTGAAACCAATATCTCGTTGAATATACACTTTAATTCAAATCGAAGACTCAATAAAAATTGCACAAAAGTTTTTTCAAAAGCCTATTTTATTTCAATGTTTTTAAAAAAATTTTGTTTTCATTTTTGGAATTTGTGTATTTGTATTAGGCCAAAAACGTTCTGATCATATGCTTTATTTTAAAATCGGACAGTAAACAAAAATGTCTCAAATGTTTTTTCAAAGACCTTAATTTTTCAAAATTGTAAAAAATTTGTTTTTAACGTTTTAAATTTTGTTCATTTGCATTAGGTTAACAATTGTTTAAATATATACTTTGATTGAAAGTCGGACACTTTATTAAAATTGCTTGTAACTGTTTGTTAGGACCTATTTTTAACATTTAAAAAAGTTATTGTTTTTATGGTATGAAATTGGTCCGCCTGCATTAGAAAAACAAGTTTCTGGATAAATACTTTAATTGAAAATCAAACATTAAATAAAAATTGCACAAATTGTTGTCAAAGAACTACGTTTTTCATATTGTACAAAAAGTTATTGTTTTCCTTTTTTGGAATTTGCCAATCTGCATTAGTCCAAGGGCTCTCTGAATTGATACTTTAATTATAAATTGGAGAAATATAAAAAAATGTTTTTGTTTTTTTCCAAAGACTCAACTTTTTTCAAAACTTAAAAACGTTATTGTTTCCATGTTTTGAAGTTTTTTAATCTGCATTAGGCCAAGCGCTTTGTGAATATTTAATTTAGTTGAAAATCGGACACTTCATAAAAATTGCTTAAATGTTTTTTCAAAGACCTAAATTTTTCATTATTTAAAAAAAGTATTCGTTTTTATATTTTTGAATTTGTTTATTCGCATAAGGTTAACAATTTTGTAAATATATAATTTGATTGAAAATCATACACTAAATAAAAATTGCTCAAAAGCTTTTTAAATACCTAAATTTTTATAAATGTTGAAAAAGTTATTTTTTTCATGTTTTAAAATTTGTGTATTTGCATTAGCTTAATAATTTTTCAAATATATACTTTGATTAAAAATTAGACACTAAATTAAAAATGCACTACAGTTTTTACATAGATCTAACTTCTTTTAAAATGTTATGAGTTATTGTTTTCATGTTTCAGAATTTGTCTATTTGCATTAGGCCAAGAGATATTTCAATATGTGCTTCGATTTAAAATCGAACACTGAATAAAGACTGCACTATAGTTTTTTCAAAGACCTAATTGTTTTATCTTCTGAAAAACTAAAGTTTATTTGTTTTAGAATTTGCGTATCTGAATTAGGCTGAACTTTTCGATTATATGCTTGGATTGAAAATTGGACACTAAATAAAAACTGCACTAAAGTTTTTTCAAAGACCTAACGTTTTCTAAAATGTTTAAAAATTTATTGTTTTCATGTTTAAGAAATTGCCTATCTGCATTCGACCAAGCGATCTCTGATTATAAACTTTATTTAAATCGGACACTTAATAAAAATTGCGCAAAAGTTTTTGTAGACCTATTTTTTTTAATTCTGAAAAAGTTGTTGTTTTTATCTTGTGGAATTTTTCCATCTGCACTAGTCCAAGCGCTCTCTGAATATATACTTTGATTAAAAATCGGACACTTAAAAAAATTGCATTTAAATTTTTAAAGACCTATTTTTTTTCTAAATTATAAACAAGATATTGTTTTAATGTTCTGGATTATGTTCATTTAGATTGCGCGAAGAACATTAAAAATATTCAATATAATTGAAAATCAGACACTTATTCAACATTGTTTAAAAGATTTTTCAAAATTTTAAAAAGAGATTGTTAACATATTTTAGAATTTGTTTATTTAAATTAGCTCAACAATTTTTAAAAGTATATACTTTAATTAAAAATCGGACACTAAATAATAATTGCATGTAGCTTTTTGTAAAGACATGTTTAGTTAACATTTTAAAAACGTTATTGTTTTCATAATATGGAGTTTGTCCGTTTGCAGTAGGCAAACAAGTTTCTGGATACATGCTTTTTGTAAAAATTAGACAATAAATAGAAATTGCACAAATTTTTATTAAAGAATCACATTCTTCAAAATGTACAAAAAGTTATTGTTTTCATGCTCCGGAATTTGCGCATCTGCATTAGATTAAGGGCTCTCTGAATATGTGCTTTAATTGAAAATCGGACATTAATGAAAATTGTTGCTATTTTTTTCAAAACACCCAACGTTTTTTTAAATGTTAAAAATGTTATGGTGTTCATGTTTTGAAGGTTCATTTGCATTAGCTTAACAATTTTTTAAATAAATAATTCGATTGAAAATCAGACACCAAATAGAAATTGCACAATTTTTTTTTAAAGACTCGCATCTTTTATAGTGTACAAAAAGTTATTGTTTTCATGCTTTGGAATTTGCCGATCTGCATTAGACCAAGGACTCTCTAATTATATACTTTATTTGAAAATCAGACACTGAATAAAAAATGCATTTACGTTTTTTCAAAGACCGAACTTTTTTTTTAAAAAAAAAATAGATTGTTTTCATGTTTTGGAATTCGTCCATCTGCATTCGGCCGAGGGCTCTGTGAATATATTCATGAAATAAATATTGAACACTTAATAGAAATTGCATTAAAATTTTTTAAAAGACTTAATTTGTTTCGTTTTAAAAATGTTATTGCTTTTATGTTTTAGAATTTGTCTATGTGCATTAGGCTAATAGCTCTTTAAATAAATACTTTGGTTTAAAATAAAAATTTTAAGTAAAAATGCACTCAAGTTTTTTAAAAGACCCTACTGTTTTTAAAATTAAAAAAAAGTTAACTTTTTTATGTTTTAAAAATAGTCTATTTGCATAAGACTAAGGGATCTCTGCATATTAATAATAATAATAATTTATTCATTTTGTCGATTTGGCCTCAGCCCATACAACATTAATAGTTACAAGTTTGGTTTTGCGGATAATTTATCCTTGGTTAATATAATATAATATGATATTATGTGTAGTCAATTCTTGATACTGTGCGTTGGTTTGGTTTTTCTTTACATTTTGTTCCTGTAAGAAAGCATGGTAGAAAATAATAATAATAAAAAAATAATAATAATAGAGTGACAATATCAGTAGTGTATTTCGTTTATATTACATGGTCATGTAGAAATTAATAATGTTCATAGTATTTTAATATTGGAGTAAATACATGCGAGATCATATAATTCAATAGTAATAGTATTGTATTAGAATTATTTGTAGGGGCGGTCAATTTATCCGTGAGTGTTGGTCGGTTTATAATGCTTCAGTACAAATGTAGTAAAAATTTCGAATTCTAAGAGCTTCATCCCAGAAGTTGAAAAGTTATTCAAATCCTCTTACATCAAGGTAGCACTCGAAGGTTTTCTGGGCGATGTTTGTTCTGGTTGGGCTTTTACTCGTCAGTTCTTTGAGAAATTTGGTTCTTGGAGATTTGTAGTGAGGGCAGTTGATCATAATATGGAAGGTATCTTTTTTTTACTTCCCGCACAGGTCGCAGCTGCTAAGTCCCTTTCGCTTCTAGATTCTGCTCATACCGTTGAAGTTAGTCGTTTTTCCTCTAAGGACGATTCTTGGTAGGCCGCATCTAAGGTTCACCAGAAATTTTGTCATGTTCCAGGCCAGACTTAGTTCAAAGTATTCCGACCTCAGAGCATGGGTCTTCAGTAGAGGGTATTGCCTTAGTGTTTTACATCTCTGCATCTGTTCAACGTCCATGTTGATGCAGTTCAGCCGATACTTTTCGAGGATCTCATGTTTGTGCCTCAGTAAATATTTGCCATTCATTTTTTTGAAATCTTCTTGAAGGGATGCATCAATGAAGATATTTTTAACCTGTAGCATCCAGTTATATATGGGATCCTTGGCCTTTGTGTTTATTGTCTCTTCATAGCAGTTTTTGGATATACTGTTTTCCTTACCATTCATAATCTTCTCCAAGAATTTAAGAAGTGCTTTAAAAAGCTGCATCTTGATGTTCTGCGCTCCTGTCTCCAGTCTAAGGTAGTATCCTGGCGTAGAGTTGGATGTTTGTGTGAGTCTCCTAAGAAACATGGTCTGAAATGTTACCAGTTCTTCGGTATATCGAAGCCCGCATATTGGCGCCGCATACATCAAGATAGAGCTGACTAGTGAATTGAAGAGTCCAATATGTAGAGTTATATCCCTGAGTTTTGCTCGGTAGAAAAGGTCAAACAGTTTGAACTGCGCTACTCTAGCTTTGCTAAAGAAATGGTCTTTTGCTTGATTGAAGATGCCACTCTGTGTAAAATGGTCGTCTAGGTAGACGTATTGGTTGACGATTTCTAGTGGCTTAGTTTCCTAGTTAAACGCAGTTGATTTAGAAATACGGTTTCCTTTCCTGATGATCATGATCTTGGTTTTAGATAGGTTAACTTTTAGGTTATGTGCTTGAAAGAAGCTGCTGAGTGTGTCAATCTGCTTTTGAAGGTCCAGTTCATTAGATGCAAGAAGGATAATGTCATCTGCGTATAGAAGGATGAGTATTTCAAGTGTAAACATTATGATTTCGTTTGTTACTTGCCCTTAGTATCTCCGTGATTTTGTCTATAAACACTGTGAAAAGTGTAGGCGACAATGTTTCTCCTTGTAGTACTCCCCCTATTACTTTAATCATGTCTGTATACCCTTCTTTGCATCTAACTTTTGTTCTAGCTTTATCGTAGAGTTCTTTGATCTTTTCTATGAAACACTCACTAAGTCCAGCTTCCCTAAGCCTTATCCACAACTTATCTCTTTTGATTGAGTCAAAAGCTTGACTAAGGTCAACGAATAGGGCAAATAATTTTCCTTTCTTTTTGAGGGCCGGTCTGTTAAGCTGCTTTAAAATGCAAGCGTAGAGCGCAAATATGTGGTCTGTACAACCCATTCCTCTCCTGTAGGCTGCTTGGTTTTCTGAAATTATACTATTTGTGGAGCAGAAGACGTTTAATCTGTTTGACATAATGCAGGTGTACAGCTTAGTTATAGTATTGATAAGAGCGATCGGCCTGTAATTACTTGGTACTTCTGAGTCGCCTTTCTTGTAGATAGGTGCAGTTATAATTTTAGCCCATTCATGTGGAATCCGTTTGTCCTTAGATGCGTTTAGTAGTTGTAGTAGGTAATCGTAAGCCGTGTTGTCCAGATTTTTCCATACTTCATTTGAGATTCCATCAGCTCCAGGTGATTTGTTGTTAGCAAGTCTATTGGTAGCTTTTAGGAGTTCCACCATAGTTATCTCGCCATCTATGTTCTCTGCATATTAACTTTGATTAAAAATCGTACAAAAAATAATAATTGCACAAACGTTTTACAAAGACCTTACTTTTTTCAAAATTTTACAAAAGTTATTGTTTTCATGTTATGAAAATTGCGCATCTGCTTTAGACCAAGGGCTCATTGAATAAACAATTTTATTTAGGATCATACAATTAATAAAAATTGCACAAAAGTTTTTAAAAGACCTACCTTTTTTTGTAATTCTAAAAAGTTTTTTTATGTTTTGGATTTTGTCTATTTGCATTAGGACAAGTGCGTTCTGAATATATACTTTGATTGAATATTGAACAAATAATAAATGTTGCACTGAATTTTTTTTTACAACCTAACTTTTATTGGTTTTCTAAAGTCTTTGTTTTTATGTTTTTGTATATGTCTATCTGCATTAGACCAAGGGCTCTCCTAACATATACTTTGATTGAAATTCGGACGCTAAATAAAATATGCACAAAAGTTTTTTCAAAGACTTAACTTTTTTTAATTTTAAAAAGTTATTTTTGCTATATTTTGAAATTTTTCCATCCGCATTAGACTTAGAGATAAGCAATAGTAAGAGATAGGGCGTAAGCACGTTCTACATTTCTCTACTACGTGACGCCCGTAAGCGAATAAATTATTCTGCTGGAGCATTGAAGATCAATCACCGATGCATTTGCAGCACAATTTAAAACTCCTGCGGTAAAATTTTTAACTTGCCTCCGCGTTATATCTTACTATCCCTCATCCCTGCATTCTACTAAAGGCTTTTTAGATATATACTTTAATTACGAATCAGACATTATTGAATTTTTTTTAAAGACCTGTTTCATAAAAAGTTATTTTTTTCATGGTTTAAAATTTGCCCATCAGCATTAGGCCAAGGGCTCTCTGAATATATATTTTGATTGAATATAAGGCATTTATTATAAATTCCATTCAAATTTTTTAAAAGATCTAATTTTTTTCGTTTTCAAAAAGTTATTGTTTTTATGTTTTGGAATTTTTCCATCTGCATTAGGCCAAGAGCTGCTTTAATAAATACTTTAATTGAAAATCGAAAACTAAATAAAAATTGCACAAAAGTGTTATTAAAGATCTAACTTTGTTAAAATTTTGAAAAAGTTATTTTTTGCATGTTTTGAAATATTTCCATCTGCATTAGGCTAAAGGCTCTCTAAAAATATACTTTTATTGAGAATCTTACATTTATAAAAAATTGTTTTAATTTTTTTTCAAAGACCACAACTGTTTTCGAAATTTAAAAAAAGTTATTGTTTTCATGGTTTAGAAATAGCTTATTTGCACTAGACTAAAGTCTTTCTGAATATATACTCTGATTAAATATTAAACACTTAATTAAAATGGTACTTAAGTTTTTTCAAAGACCTTAATTGTTTTAAAACTTAAATAAATTTATTGTTTTTATGTTTTAAAATTTGTCTATCTGCATAAGGCCAAGAGCCATTTATCGGACACTAAATAGAAATTTTACTAAAATTTTTAAGAAGACCTAATTTTTTCGTTTTAAAAAACGTATTGTTTTTATGTTTTGGAATTGGTCTAAAAAATTAGAAACTAAATAAAAATTGCACAAAAGTTTTTCGAAAGACTAAACTTCTAAACCTTGAAAAAGTTATTTTTATCATTGTAAAGAATTTGTGTATTCGCATTTTAAATAATAAAAAAATAATAATAAAATAACAATTTAAACAATAAAAATTAGAATGAGGTATTTAATATGAATTGAAATGTTAATAGGAATATAAATACTAATATGAATAATAACATAAATAAAAATAAAAAACAATCATATAATTAGGAATACAAATGATAATGTCACAAAACATTCACAAAATAATTGCTTTATTTTATGATAAATTAGTCGCAACTTTGCAAATATTATGTTTAGTATTTGTGATTCGGAATTTTTAGTGACAACCTGTGGCAGAAAAACAACCACAAGCTTTTTTTACTTTTGCCAACGACCTACAAAATTTGCACGCACATGATGTAGTTAAGCAACTAAATGAGAAAGTTTGTTTTAAGTGCATTCATGTTCAGTAGTTGACCTAAATGCCGGTTTATTTTCTCAAAAACGAGCAGATTATCCCGTTCGCTAGATACCAGGTTCAATTTTTTTCCATATAACGTGTTATTTAGAAGTAATCACGTATTGTTTATTGGTAAGGTAAACACTCTATTGAGGCATTTTAGTATACGGATCTTATTGATTGTAATGTCTAGACAGGCCAGCACAATGTAAATGTTCCGTTATATAATTTTGTTTGTACAGCATCTTCCTTATCACGGTCGTTTTTTGGATGACAATTTAAGAGCGTTTAGATTTTTTTCCCTAATTCGACGTACTCCGTAATTAACAGGATTGCCGTGTTGTAGCCGAGATGCGATCCTTAAAACGAAAGTCAAGCCTAGTGTCATAAACACAGCTTTGTACAATTGCAGTGAGTGCGTTTCGTGGTTCAGTGTAATTTAGAGTACAAGTAAGATCATTCGTTTAAGTCAATTCGAATGGGTCAGAGTTGACCACTGTCAATTTCAGATTGATTAGTTGGACAGTGAACCTTACTAGGATTTTGTTCCTTGATGGATCGGTAGGCAATGATTGGAAATCAGATAATCCCAATAGAAGTAAGTCATGAAATTGAATAATGATATGAAGAAATATAATAATCATTATTATTTATTGATTGTGTCGATTTGGCGTCAGCACATACAACATTGTTAGGTTTTTACAAAGTAGAAATTTACAAAAGTGATCAAAAAATCCTCATTAATTGATAATAAATTGTCGGTAAAATGTTTCTTGTTCGTATTTTGCCGAGTTGTTCTGCAGCGAGTTGTTAAAAGCTACAAATCTAAGAATTAGGTGATATCAATATGATTATATGTCAATATATAGTGTGGAGTGGTATTGGGTTTACATTGCATATGTTTCATTTCTATAAATACATAAGTTATAAATGAATATATAAAAGAGTAATTATATGCCAATCTTTAAAGTATTTTTTTTATTTTTTTTTATTATATAATAAGTCCCATTTGGGCTGGCGCCCATGGGACTGGTTAATTTATTTCAAAGTTCATCATATAAGATAGTATACATTACTGGGGGAGTCTGCCTTTTAAATCTGAT
>JAQFZE010001940.1:0-15987 GCA_034695245.1 Dicyrtomina saundersi | reverse complement strand
CACGTCTTGAACCGTCTCCAGTACATTCGACTTCCTGAAGTACTTTCCACCCTAATTGTTGCATGGCTTCAGCAAGTGAACGACGAACTGCAAGAAGTCGGTTATTACGAATCAAATCCTCACGTAGGCACTATCAAAGGATATGTCCTAGCGTTCCAATCTATTTGCAGCCATGTTGGCAGTAAAAGGATCATTGGTCAGGTCGAGGGATTGCATTAACTGGGAGTACGTTTTCAACCATCTTAATAGCAGTGGTCCTTTCCGATAAAGAAAGTTCACTTTTTGAATGAACCCATTTATTAGCAGACAGACATTCTTGAAATTGAATAACACCTTGTACTTTTTGTGGTAACTTGCACCAAGTATCGTATTCTAGACTTCTTAAATGTTCACGTATAAATTGACTTTTCTTATATTTTCATTCAATTAAATTTTGCCTTACTTCCACTAGCACGTTCAGGAAATCTTAGCACGCGGATTTTTCCATTTCCAAATCTTTCACTTCGTGGATTATTGCGTAAGCAAAAGATGATAAAATTTTAAGAGCATTAAAATTCTAAATGCCAGCTTCCCATTTAGCACGAATTAGCCCAAAACACTTAACTTTCGAGCTGGAATAAAGCATACTGGTAGGAGTGCTAATTGGAATACTAATAAATTCTTTTACACAACTACGAACAATTTTATCGACTGATTCATAAAATGTTGACGATAGGTTAGAAACCGGTGCATTTAAAAATCCTTATAAAGAGTAGGCCCCTAGTAATCTTTAAGGGCTTTCAATTTTTGCGCGAGTCTAAGCATAGGGGTGGATTTCAGTTTTTTAACCTATTGTATCTTCGTGCCCATTGCAACTAACGTACTCATTTGGTCCTATTTGGAGTGGATCCTGGCATTATTCACTCTTAACAATGCTAATAGCTGTACTTTTACTTGGGTTCATACAAAGGCCAATAACATCTAATGATTGTTTGCTCTGCTGGTAAAGTTCAGTTGCTGCATGTCTTGAATTTCTAAACATTCCTGTGTCATCAGCAAATTCAGCATTTGAGACTTTTTCATGCAACGGGTGCAATGAGAAACCCAATTTATCTGTGACCTCTTTTCCACTAAGATCATGAATCATAAGGTCAATTGAAACATTACACAAAAAACGGGAAAATTGGGCTTCCTTGCATTACACCACGTTAAAATTTTATTAGATTTGAGTTTCCCTCAATGGTAGAAATTCGAGTGAAGTTTTTACTTGCCAAGTTGCGTACAAGGTTTTTCAGTAAAAATAGCACTGTTTTTAAGTGTATTTAGTTAAACACATGCGCATGCCCCACGCTATCAAACGCTTGAGTAATGTCCCTGAATATAATAGTGATATCAGACTTCTCCCTTTTTGGTTATTTAAGACATTCATTGACTAAGGTCACATTTATTAAAGTTCCTATCTGATTTGTAAATCCACGCTGATTTCCATTAGAATTAACAAATTCTCGTGAATCGCAATCCAGTGATTTTTCTACTATCCGTCTCAACACTAAGCTAACAGTAATTGGCCGCCAATTTTTAGAATCCTTCTCATCGCCTGATTTATAAATGAGCCAAGTCCTTGCATCCCGCATGAATAAAGAAACGTAATTCTTTGTGAGCATATAAGCAAGAATTTGAAACAGTATCACCTTCAATTTTTCAAAAGTTGATTTAATCCATCGAGCTAAAATTTCATCAAAACCAGGAGCAGAATCAACATTCATTCTTTTAATTTGAGCTCAAATTGTTTCTTAAGAGCTCGTCATAGAGTAGTCAGCATCAAGCTGGTTCTGCTTTTCCGGACTCACAGCATTATACAGTCGTCCTATAGAATTATTAGAAGTGCCCCATCTAGCGGCAAAATCCTGCTCTAAATCAGCCAGTGGAATTGTGCCGCACTTATCATTTGAGTTAAGAACCATACGAACAGCCTTCCTTTTTTGATTGTAGAAGAGATATTTTAACCATGCTTTCTTAATAGTCCTGCTTACGTGCTTTGTGCTTGCGATCGGATTTTTGTTCTAGATTAGATGTAGAATTGTAAGCTGCGTCAGAATTCTTGAAAGCTTTATTCTTCTTTCTGAGCTTATAAAACCTTGTTGCCGGGTTTTTGGGGCCTGGAAGTGCTTTTTTACTTTTTCGTAAAGTACAGGAATACTCCGCACACAAAGTTTCAAAAAGTTCATGGTTACTAGCATTAGGCAACAGCAAATTATCGAATTTTGAGGCAAGCGCATCAAATTCAGACTTAAGGAAAACGACCTCAGCATCATGATCTTCATTGGCGTCCCAGGTAAAATCATTATTTGGGTCCAAGTCATTCAGCAATCTTTGACTATGAGTATTAGTATAAGCGCTATTAATGTGTCGTTTTAGTCCCTTTTGCATAAAAATCTAATCACAATGCAGACACGTAATAGAATCACCAGGAATAGAATCACCAGAAATAGAAGAATTGAAAGAGATTAAGGAGGCCATTAAGCTAATTTAAATTCAAAAACTTAAATTTACGTTAGCAATAATCTGCTTGTTGCCATCTCAAATAAAACAAAATTAATAATGTTGTTGATATAAATCAGAACTTAAACTTAAATCAAAATATATAGGTTTTCTAGAAACAGAAATAAACTACAAGTCACTAAAATATTTTCTTGCAAAGAAAATCAATTTTTACTAATTTCAAGATAAAAACTAAAATAAGGCGACACTATCTGTCACAAAATATTTCTCGCGATTTTACATGTTTAATTCTAATAATTTTAATTAATTTTTGTGAAAAACAATTTTTCCATAATTCTTATAAATATTTTTTCTTGTTTTTGCTTGAAGGCTGTGATTGTAATTTACCATTAAGCACTTGACAGTGATCTACAAGTATGTTTTAAGCACTTTATTCTCAATATTATTACTTTTTAAGTACTGTACTTTCAATTTTATTTATAAGTAATAGATAAAGACAATTTACAATGACGTAATATTTTGTTACTTATATAGAATACGTACTACTAAATGTAACAACTCCCATTGATTTCTTCTTTTACTAACTAAATGTATGATATAGTTTTAAGTCCTACTGTAACATAAAAAAAATATACTGCAGAAACAGTAGACTCAAACTTGTTTTTCCATGGGCGCAAACCCTCAGTTCCATTTTTAGCTCTGAGTTAACATTAAAAATAGAAACTTACGATTATTTTGTTAAATTAATTCGTTTTTTGTTTTCTTAATGTGTAATTTTATTAACACATAGTTCCAATAGTTGAAAACTCTAGACTATATTACAATGGATCCAACGAATAACTACCTAATTTAGTATTTATTTTATTCCTAACAATAATAAATAGTAACTTTTATACAATGTATTATTATTATTTCTTATAACAATTTAAAGGAGTCCATTTTGAACCACTCCCTTAATATGTACATGTTATTCATCTTTAAGTAATTATCAACTGTAACTAATAATACGTTTCTTCATGATGTTTTATTAATTTTTAACTGACAAGCATACTAGGAATTAAAAGTGTTTGTACTTGGTACCAATATTTTACCTATTTTTTGTAACCATGGTACTAATTTTGTTTTTATTTAATTATTTGTAAATTCCAGCGTGACGAAATTTGAAATAAACATTGAAGCCGGTCGCCGAATATCAAACATATACCAGCAAACTATTCACTCTTTTATAAGTCATTACGAGGTGGTTAGATTGGTCGCTAGTTTTATTACTAGCTTCGTTCAAAATAACTTTAAAAGTAGATTTATTCATTAAAATTCTAACTCCATCTGATTGTCTCCTACTTGTTTTGATCTGCTAGCCGCAATATGTATACTGGCAAATTTTTTAAAATGACATCCTAGAATAAGTTTTTTTGATTTGATCCAAGTTTTGTTTATGCATATGAAATTGTAGTTAATTATTATTTCGCAGTCTGCTTTATCAAGTTTAGTTAGGTTTCGTATTCCATGTACATTCCAATAAACAGTTTTAAAAGATCTGATACTGTTTTGTTTTTGCTTCGGGGTCAAAACTCAGTTTTGCACTATTAACAGTGAAATGATGTTTCTTTTGTACCAAACATCATTAGCTTTAAATCTAAAATAACCTACGTATTAAAAATTTGTAGATGATGGGTTTCTTTTTGTGATCAAGTATTGCCCCATCAGGTGTTTGTGAATGTCCTGTTTTTTTGCTGCGGCTTGGTTGGCTACGGACTGCTGGTAGTGTATCTTTTAGTTTAGATTTGCTGGTCATTACTGATGTGACTTTCAACTTGTAAGCAAGTTGTATAAATAACAGAAGGGGTTTACTTGGGTCTTCAAAAGTAAATCGGTTATTATAAGGATGTTTTTCAAGTAGGCAAAAACATCCTAAACGTAAGAATTCGATAAATTTTAGCCATATTTGTTTACGTTTTACCATTTTGTAAAGTAAAAAATTTTCAACTTAATTTTTAAAGTGGTAAAACATTTTAAACAAAACAAATTGAGAAAACAGTGCAAAAACATGCTAAAACTCTCAAATTCTGGTATTTAAAAATATTAAAATTTTACTTTATAACTTTTCTTATGGAATGAACATATTTAAAATTTAAAAAACAACAAAAAAAAACGTAAAATATTAATAATTTTATCCCATTTTTGTTTTCATTCTGAAAGTCACACAATTAAAAAGTTATGAAACCGGATTTTCAAAAAGGCAAAAAGCATTTTCAAAAACAGGCTAAAAACGTAAGAATTCAATAAATTTTACCGTATTTGTTAACATTTTTAATCTCACAAAATTGACAACCCATTTACCCAAGTAGTCATAGTTTGGTAGGCTACCTCAACAAGTTGCCTTAACAACCTTAAAAATCAAAATTATAATAAAATTTCTAAATTTTAAGATAAAATAAAATTAAGTTTTTACTTAGTAATTTTTACTTATTAAATATAGCGATGTAATATTCGTGATTTGACTTTTAATAAAATATTTGCGCCATCAAGAGTAATCACCCATAAAAATACTGAAACACATCTAGAAAATCAAAAACGAATCGAACAAAACAGAATCATTTTACACAAAGATCTAGAAAGATCTCCAAAAATCAAACAAGTACAACTAGTTAAAAAACTTGAGGAAAAAAAGTAATTAATCATGATTCTGAGAAACGTAAACTAAATTATCGTCAACAAACTAAAACAAACAATTTAAATTTCTACTAAGATATTTAAAATTGAAAATTACATCAAACCTAATCAAAGTTTATTGTAGACGTTTAAAAAATAGGCCCACAACATTATAATAAAAGATGTTTTAAAATTGTCAAAATTCAAAAAGGTATTACAAGTGTTCTTAGTTATGGTGGTCAATTCCATAAACATTTTAAATTTTGACCCTAAAAACGGAATTGTTTATGATATATCACTAGTTGAAACAATAGGTAGAATTTCTACGTATAAAGATATTACATTAAAGAATATAGATCTGCATGTAACTATTATAAATAATATTCAAAATGCATGAAGATATTGGAAAAAACAATTTTTTATTACGAATACGAATACAAATTTATTCAATGTTCTGCGGGGATAACCCATAACATTTATTATATTACAAACGTTAACTTGATAAAAAGTGCATCAAAGATTTTAGTATATTAAGCACAAATTAATAAATATTTATTATTTGTTGAAATTTATGGTAATGCCAATCAGCGAACAAAATTAGTACTTTTAAATTAAAACGTACGATAAGTGTAAGATATAGTAATATTAAAGGTACGGGGTGAGACTCCAAACTTGAGTTGGGCAGTCAGGACAGAGGTCAACACAGTCTTTAGATCCACTTTTTAGTAGGTTTTCCTAAGGTGTCGAGGAACAGACTTCCGATTTGGGGGTGTAAGTTTATGAGAAGGTAGAAAGCCAGGGATGTTGGGAAAAGTCAAGTGTCTTGAGCCATCGTAAATGTAGATGTAAAGCTGTCATTTTCTTGAGCAATTAGGTATCTGTACGTATAAAGTCTTGCATTTACAATCGAGTTCTCACTTAGTTTTCTAGCGTACGTAAGAAGGTATTTATTAATGTTTAGTTGATCACGGGAGAGATCTTCAACAATATACACGTCTGACCTTTTTAGATGGGATGACTTCGCTAAAATGGTATGACAATCCTTGGTTTTTGTCAAGCCACATTTCATTGCAAATGAATCTTTCGTCCACGGTATAACATTATAAGTTAGGGGTTTGAAAGCAGTATTCAGTTTGTCAAGGATTCTTGCAACTTTGGACTTTTAAGTTTTGTGAGGTGAGTTACTTGTAATGTTGAGGCCAACAAGAATTAAATTAAATTTTCTGTGAGCACTAGTTTTGGCAAGTAGATCGTTTTTGACTTGAATGACGTCGAAGCTGAGTGCGTCAGTGTTGAGTGTTTCAGTCTTCACGTGAGTTTTAAGTTTAGAGGTTTGTGACTTGTGAACTTCCACCGCCACCGCGGTCTTAACACCCTGAATCGACTCTAAATCTGCCGTTATAGATTTAAGTAGTTGACTAGTATTTTGTTCAAATTCAGTAGTTGATGGTTGACATGACCGAAGTATTTTTATCAAATTCAGGGCAATTTTACGACGAGATATAGTTTTGCCAGTCATGACTGTTGTTGTATGTAGAGAAGTGCCGGGTGGAGCAGATCACAAGCTTGTGGGTTGAGTATATGGGGAGAGCGTGGTGGATTGTAAATCAAGTTAAATAGTGGTAAAACAAAATTAACTTTAGTTTTAGGTAATTGTAGCTGGAAGAGTAAGTCACAAGGAACACGATAGTATGTAATTAATTTTAGTAAGAACCAAATTACACTATAAATGTTTACAAAATAGTACAAATTTTTACTAGCACATTTCCAGTTTTTCTAACTTTAAAGCAGCTTTGGGCTCTCCTAAGTTTTTAATAAGAATAATAGTGATGATAATTTATGCTGTGTAAGAGTATTAGTTGTATGATAAACGTATTTAGATTTAAACAAGCTTATACATGCTAAAGATTCTAGTTTAGACAATATTTCGTCTGATTATTAAAATGATACGAACAGATAAACGTCAATGGCAAGATAAAATGACAAGTAATTTTACATATTGCGTAGGATTAAAAGGCTCTAAAAGTAGTTTGACCCCTAAATCATCTACACAAATGGAAACAAATTAGTCATTGTAGCTATATTGTAGACAAAACATACACATGGGTAGTGATTTTTGTGAGGTGAATATTCAAAACAAAAAATGTTAAATATGTGCACAAAATAATTACAAAATTAGTAATAAAACTACAGAAGCTTCGAAACACTGTAATAAACGAAACAGATGGTTTTGTCATCAAACTTGTTATGACAATGATGTCAAAACACAATGTAAAAGTTATAAGACATGTAAGTCCGGTAAACAAAAATTGATTGTTGAAGGTATTCTAATACAAATATAGTAACTAAAAGAAACCACAAGACTTAATTTAAATAAAATATTATATTAGTAAAGTAGAATATAATAAAAATAAAAAGCATCATTTGTTTATTAGTAGAAGATGCCCTAACAAGTGGTGTAAATATTACATATGTTATGACTACTTTTTAACATCCCTAAATAACATTTTTGGTCACGTACTTATGCATATACAACCACAAGATTTTGATGGTAACGAAAAAGCTTTTCCTACTAATAACATAATTTGTAAATGAGCTCTACAGCAAACAAATTCACAACGTTTATAGCGCATAATGCAAAAAGTTACGACAGTCATTTTATATATAAATATTTTTTATTTAATGGTATACAACCTGAATTACTATTATCAGGAACAAAAAAAATGTCCATGTACATATATTAGAAAATTAAAAATAAGATTTATCAATAGTTTTAAATATATTGCAGACTCACTTAAGATTTTTTTCAAAACATTAGGATTAACAGAACTTAAAAAAAGATTTTTCCTACATAGATTTAATAAACCTGAGGATTGGAATTATATAAACCCTTCACTCGATAAAAAGTATTATGAACCAAAAAGAATAATTCTGATGATCAAGATGAATTTATAAAATAGTATGACAAAGGAAGTAAGTTGTACGAAGAAATGGAAGATAAAAATTTTAATTTTAGGGACGAAATAATTGCATACTGTAAATATAATTTTGATGTTTTTAGGACAAAATGTCTTGGTTATTATAA
This sequence comes from Dicyrtomina saundersi, assembly GCA_034695245.1. Taxonomy (NCBI): domain Eukaryota; kingdom Metazoa; phylum Arthropoda; class Collembola; order Symphypleona; family Dicyrtomidae; genus Dicyrtomina; species Dicyrtomina saundersi. Next base: position 7,769 of record JAQFZE010001940.1, on the reverse strand, counting down.
AAATGTAATAGAATTAAGTAAAAAGCTCGAGGATTCCGGGGATAAGAAAGCTTGTCTAGATCCATTACGGTATGTTACAATTGCTAGTGTTTCTACGGCTGCATATAGATTTCAATTTATGTCAAAAAATAAAATAGCAATTGTATATAAAGTAAAGATAACTATTGCAAACAAAAGTAAAAATAGTTGGGATGTGTAATGCCTAAGGAAGATATAAATATCCAACATGCTTTAATAAGTAGATAATTTTTTATACGTGACAAATATTATAATATTAGAATTGTCATAAAAATATTACAGTATACTGATTTCTAGGTTAGAATTTTCATGGTTGCCCAGATTGTTAATATCCAAAACAACTAAACACCTTAAATAACACGACATTGAAATTTCAATATGATATTAGTTGTGAATAGAGACAAAATTTAAAAATCTAAAGGTATATTGCAGACTATTTTAGTCATCAATTTGAAAAAGATAAGGAAAACAAGAAGTAGAATTAAGGATAAACCTATTATTACACGAATAAACCCGAGTGATGCATTTTATGTGAGTAAAACAGAAACAATTAAATCACACAAAAACCCTTTCAAAAAGGAAATAATTTGATATTTTGATATTTTTAGTTTGTATCCTAGTGTAATGTTATTTGATTATTATCCTGTTTGACATCCTGTTAGAATTAATGAAAAGAAACTCCAAAAAACGTGCTTATAAACACTCTTCAAGCTTTCTGTAAACAGCAATGTATACAAGTTAATATGAGCAAAACAAAAGTTGTAATAATTAACAAATGGAAAACTCCAAGTAGCAACATATTTAAATGAAATAATTCAATTTTTTAAATTGTGAGTGAGTATAGGTACTTGAATATTTTTTTTGCGAGAAATGGCACATTAAGTAGGCAAAATGAATAGTCAGTAGTAATGTATGCATTTGCAATCTAGGGACTACAGTATGTTAAAAAAGTGGAACAACTTTAATCCAACTTTATTTACAGCTATCTATCACTTAAAACAATTTACTATTGTCTATATAGTGAGGTTAGAAACAGGAGCAGTTGCAGTCAAGGCAGCAGTAATTAAAGCCGTCTTACTTTTCTTATACTCTAATATATTCTGCAAACAAGACTATATCTATTTATAACTGTTTTTAGGCAGTAAGAAATTTTGAAGGTGCAAGCAAAAGATACAGCTGGTGGGACCAGGTGCGGGCACTGTTTAAAGCTAACGGTATCCAAAACGACCTTGTTTTCCTTTCAAAACATTTTATTGATACAAACGGTAAAGAGCTTGTAGCCCAAATAGCTCTAAATTCAATAAACATAGACGTAAAAAATACGCAGCACAATCAGGGATTTTCCCGGTTTTACATCCTGAAGACTTATGCCACTCAGAACAGCTTATTTAACAGCAGTCATAGCTAGAACATTGCAAAACTTATACAAATATGTATACAGGGCTACCTAGAATTGTGTTTCAGGGTGAGGTGACAAATCTTAACAGTTTGTAAAAATTGTGGAAGCAAAGTCAGAATACTGGTTGTGATATTTGTAACCTTAGGGATTTAGAGGATCTGCATCATATTATGTTTTTGTGTCCGCACTACCGTAGGCCTAGACAGAAACTTATAGTTGATTTAAATGTAACTTACATATGCGGAAAGAATTTTGAAACTACTTTAATATCAAACGATTTATTTAAAAATAAAAATTTTCTACTTGTATATAATTTGTGAGCAGTAGCTCTAAAAATTAAAGCTTTCCTTTATGAAATGGCTGACAACTACATAAAATGACTTATTTAAGAATGAAGAATTGTATATTTAAACCGAGTACAATTAAGCAATATGCAAACGATATTAATTTTTTTATAAAGACTATACTGCGCACGCAAAATTTTAATATCGTAATGTATGTATATAAGGAAATATGTACGACTGTGTAACACAACAAATAGAAGTGACTAATGGTCAAATAAACTTCATGAATAAATTATTATTATTAACTCCTAGAACCATATGATTCTGAGTGGTTTGGTTTTATTAAATATAAAATTTTATCACCTAGAGGATTATTTCACCCTGTTTTACTAAACAAATTGAATAGAAAAAATATGTTTACCTTGTGTTATGCTTGTTCTACAGTGAATCAACAAACAAAGTGAGGACACTAAAAAAGAAAGAGCTTTTATATGTACGTAGACTAGTGTTGAAATAGACGAAGCTATTGTAAGTTAGTTGTTTTTAAGTTATTTAAAGATAACATACAAACATTTATGGAAATCAAAACCTATTTCCTAAATAATACAGCGATTACCTGAGAAACAAATAATTTCATAAAGCAAAACAGAAACATTGGCATAGAAATGAATTTAGATAATTATATTCAAAGTTCAGGTATAAAAGCTGTAGCAAAACTGTTTATAAATAGTGTATAGAGTAAATTTAGTCAACATAATTAATTAAAAAGTTAAAATTGTATAATATTATGCAAATTTATATAAATGAGACGCAAATTCTAAAAATGGAAGTTCTAGATTATACACCACTTAGATGTAATTTTGTATAAGTCAAATTTAAAGTACAAGTGGGTTTAATTTCATGTTTAAAAGATACAGATATATATATTGCAGCAGTTATTACTGCAAAATCAAGATTAAGGTTATGTAAAGCTCTTATTAAATGTAAGGAAAATATAAAAACACACAAATATACATACACATGTAAACATATGCAGTAATGTTTAATGTAGATATTGTAGGTTTTAACTTCGCAGGTTAAGAGTTTTTCTAGATTAAAGTATTTTTGCATATGACTCATCTGCGATGCGGACATAAGTAATAATATTTAATAAGTCTAGGTATTGTATAAGCAATGATGAATATAGAATGCTGATGCATGAAATGAGTAATCAATTTCAATGGCATGCTGATGCATAAGATGCAATGTTTGGTTTTGTAGTTAAGACTCGGATTCTCATTTATTCGTAATAATTAAAGTTTATGAAGAGTTTTTATACTTCACGAAAACAATAACAGGTGATAAATTCCATTTATTAATTGCACTACTATTTATTTTCTTTAATTCTTTAAAACGAATTAAATCTATGAAGCAATTGATAAATTCTCTTATAAAGATTTTAATTAGAAAATTTCTAAATTATTAAATATGAAATTAACTGGTATTTAAGAACAATTACATTTAAGTAAGATATTTGACAATGATTAAAATGCGGCCGTGATGCTGTAATCTAAAACAACCCAAGGTATAGTTTAGATTTTATATTTGTTATCAAAGTTTAAATCAGAAAAAATTAAAGAAAATAAAATCTAACCGCATCGTATTCACCCTCGGGAAAGGTTCTAAACTTTCGTATCAGGCCTACAGGCTGCCGGACGCACTGCCGACGAAATTGTGTCGTAAAGCCAGATTTAAGCATTCGATTCTTTTAGTCATTACCAATTATTAAAAGTATCTCATTGCATATATTCTTATATTGCATCTTAAGTTATTCCAAGTATTATTGCACACACACTTACAAAAGTCAAGCAAATATTTTACCTCATCTGTTAATATAACCAACTGAGTTTAATTGGGCCTTAAACAGGCGTTTTCAGCACATTTTACACGTTCTATAAAGTTTACCTTCTTGTACCGCGTAACTACTACAAAGTTCAAGTTCAACACCTAAATAGAAAGTGTTCTGTACATAAACACAGACAGTGTAATTGAATCATATTCTTATAGGACAAATATTCCTGTTCACGCAGTCTACTAAATATAAATGATTTGTAAGTAATTACACAAATAGTAAAAATTTTAACATCGAGAACATGAAAAAACAAGCGATGAGAAAAAGTTCACTGCTACGCAAGATATTTTTGTAAGAAATAAAAAAAACCGTTATAAAAAATTTAAAAAATTAGAAAGAATTTGTAAAATAATATTATTAGAAGACTTGTGAATATCATAAAAAAAGAAAAGGAAAATAAATAGGACCATTCGGTTAATTATATGTTAGTATTAATTTAATTTAATTTATCATAAATGGGAGCCCGTATTAATATCTTATCTTGACGCATCTAAACTGTCGATGCGCCGTTGTCTTAGAAGATATAAGTGCTAATTTAACTTATATAGAGAATTTTATTGCTTTACAAGATGAAAATTTAAAAAACTTTGAAAACAATTTGTTCAGGTTTAAATACGTTATTGATATAATTTTAATCAAGAAGATAGAACCTATTAAATAACTAACGAAACAACCTTTGTTTGGAATAAGAACTTTATATATAACCATAATCTATTGTTTCCTGATACATTTAGGTCTATAGCAATTGGTAAAACTAATCGTGAAAATCGTTGTCAAGTTACCAAATTACTGTTGCAAAAATAAATATAGGACTATAATAATATAATTTTAGTAGGAGATAGTCTTCAACAGGATACATTATAAATATTAATTAAAGCATTTAAAAACAATCTATCAAAAGCACACGTAGTAGCTCTTTTTTTAAATAAAAATATAACACAAAAATGGGTTTTTGTGAATTCAAACTAATAAAAAAAGTAAGGAAATAATTAAAAACTTATCATGAAAATAAAATAAATATATCAATATGTAACACAAAAGATGCAATACCAGATCTAAATCAAATTGATTTTGAATAAAAAACTATTATAATTTTTAATAATGTATTTAATGGAGAAAAACAGGATATTTTAAATAGTTATTTTACAAGAGAAAGACCTCATAACATTTGTGTATTTTGGTTTAGTCAGTCGTTTTGAATTAGACAGAAGATTTATACGATAAAATTGAAAGGTTTTAATTTTATTTCGTACCAGTATTGATATTTACAACTTACATAAAGACAAAATAGCAATTAATATACATTAAGACAAATTTATTGCGTTTTGCCAAAAAGGTTAGAGCAATAATTATTCCCTATAACTATTGAGTTTACTTCTAACGCTTCTAAAAAGCAATACAGATAATTGAGATAATTTTTACATTCCTAATAAATATTTTTTAATATTATACATTAACAATACACAAGTTAAATCCCTTTATTGGGCTACAGAAAATAAATTGATAACTTTTAAATTTTTATTTATAAATTTATTTTTTATAAAATTGAAAAGGAAAACCATAGCTAAATAAAATTGGTTGAGTTACAAATCTGTGAGAAATATTCAATTCCAGGATGTGATGTAATACAATAAAAAAAATTAACATAGAACAGGTTGAGTTAAAAATAAATATTGATGCAACAACAAGCAATGACATTTATTTACCAGCTCGTTGTACTAAAATGCTTGAGAAGCCATTAGAAAATAATATAAGCAGATATTTAACATATAATGAAAAAAAGTACAGTTTATTAATATCAATACATTCATATTACTGACAACGTTGCTAATTGTGATCTAATTTTTCTTAAATAATAAATAAAAAAACATTAATTTTATTTTTTAAGGAAACATGTAATACTGCGTTACTGATCTCAAAAAACTTTTTTTTGTTTTATAAGTTGTATTATTGTTATTATGTTACATATTTTATTATGTAATGTTTAATTTTACTTGTTAAAATAATAAATAGTACCAACTTTACCTATTTTTATCATTTTATATTAAACACTGACGTTAACACAAACACAACGTTAACACAAACATAATGTTAACACAAACGTAACGTTAAAAAAAATTGAGTTAACACAAACGTTTTGTTAACACAAACGTAACGTTAACACGAACATAACGTTAACACGAACACAACTTTATCAAGATTAATTGTTTAGTTTAAATAAAAAAATACGACCATTTTTACGATTTTTTGCTTCCAAGTAAAAAGTGTATGCAGTTGAAATAAAGACAATATGAGACATCTCAAAAGTGTTATTTTGAATAAGTATATAAAGTTGAGATGCAGTCAATATGAGACATCTGAACTAACAAATAAAATAAAATTTAATGATTGCAGTACACAATTAAAATAATATATAACTCATGGTAAATAATCAGTAATCTTTATTGATTGAAAATTTCTTACGATTTTAAATACGTCAGTTTTTTAGTGTTATAATTAACGCATAACGCAATATACTGACCATTGATAGTAATATCACAAATAGCCAGCGTAAAGTTAGTATGTTCTAATGCTGGTTTATTTATTCTACAAATACCTGTTGGTAGCGCATTTTCTTCATTAAATTTCTTAAAGTTAAGCTGACATATAACATTTGGTTTACCTACAACCTGTGAAGTTTCGGGAATATTATGCGTCTTAGTGTTAAATTGATCTAATAATCTTGTTTCTAGAGCACTAAGACCTACTGTAATTTTTCTTACTTCTAAATCGATTTTAATATCTAAATCTGTAAATATATAATTTTTTGATTCAGCAACCAGGCTTCTTATTGTTGTTTGTTACGTTCTTATAAATCGAAGATTCGAATATTGTTTTTGTTTTAATTTCTTTTACTTTGAGTAATTTTAGAAAATATTTTAATGTACAAATTATCATCGTTTTGAATCCAACTATTAATAAGAGCTCAATGCCTACCTTATCTTTATTACAATCTGTATCTTTTGCACGTATAGCTTTAATAACTTTACTGACAAAGTTTCAATTAGCAGCTGTCACAAATTTTATTTAAGACGTCTCAATAGGTAATTTTTTAATTTCAACATCATTATTTTGTGGTTTATGCATTATATATAAAGTATTTGATGGTTGTTCATTATCAGTATTTAATATATCCTAATTTTGAAATCATTTATTATAAAATATTTATTTCATTTCATTACAAGTGTTGTACATGCTTTTGAAAAATCTACTTCATTTTTAACAATATTAAACGTTAATTGCAAACATAAAAAACCGCATGCATTTGTACCAATTTCCAAATAAGTAATGTCTAATAAATTCATGGATTTTATTTGCTATCCAGATTTAATAAATATTATTAATACTAATTTATTCATTAGGTTGATTTAACCAAAGTTCATACAACCAGGCTCAACCAGTCACTGTGGGTGGGTAAATAGGAGGCTACGGCGCTAGATCGTCTCGGTTTTTGTACCCTTTCACATATCCCCGTCCCCTCCTCTACAGTAAAGAAGTCCTGTTCCCTAGGCCCCTACAGTAAGTAGTGGTCACTATGGAGCACCGAAGGAGATTAAGTTTCAATCAACCATTCAGTGTCGTTTACCGAACAACACCAAGCCGTAAACGATTCGCAGTGGCCGAGAATTGAAGCCGGGTCTGAGACTGTAAATTTTGTTACAGTCTGCAGTCTAAACCGCTCACCCAAACACGCCTGCTTTATCAAGATTTAATACTTCAATTTCTATATTTTTAAGTTTAAGGGGAAATTATCTCTCATAAATACGCCTCTAAATACAAACGTTTCGTAACATTTTTGTGTAGAATATTCATCTGTCTCTGTATTTGTTAGAGCCTTTACGGATAAGGTTTAAACACCAGATCCTGTTTTTTCAATATCTATATGATGTCTTTTTGCTTCAGCTAAACTTTTATTTTGAGATATTTTATTATTAGGTGCATTAACAACTTTACTTACACTTCCAGCAGCAGCCTCCACACAACATTTAATAGCAGCTGCTCTAGTTATTAAAGAAATAATTAGAGATAAAAGAGATTGTCCAATCGTAATACTCCTGAACTGTCTAGGCAGAAATTTTCCATGACGTCAAGGCACCACGAGTTCAGGTTGCTCTCAAACCCAGAGCACTCAACTACT
>JAQFZE010001939.1:0-15991 GCA_034695245.1 Dicyrtomina saundersi | reverse complement strand
ATCCACGTAATACACAAAGCTACGTTATTAGAATCTTTAGAGTCTACTACGTAGTATGGGCAGGAATTAAAATATGGTTTCCATATTTCAACATACATGGTTTCGTTTTTCGTTTCGTTTAATTTGAAATCACATCCATAATTTAATAGTTGGTAGCTTAATAGTATTTTATTATTTATTTAATGTATTATTTATTTTCGCTCAAGGTACAAACATCAAACAAGCGATATAAGGAAAGAACAAAGAAAGGAGCCTGACTCCGTTTCTTTAAACTGTAACTGTAACTGTAGTACTAAATCATGTGTCAATATGTCCTCATTTTTCACAAATTGTGCACGTTCCACGTTCCAGTCACAGTAAGATACGCAGAGTTACGGCATTCAAATTAATCTGGCGAGACTGTATAGGTGTCTCCAATTCCTAAAAATTACGTGATTATGACAAAAGAAAATAACCGGTGGTGGTGCCGGCGCCGGTACTGATGCCATGTTGTTGATTTTTAGAGCATGCTTTAATAATAGGCGGAATATTGGCGATTAATTATACGTCGAGTATAATGCAAATTGGGTGTAGCATTGGATTGCATAGTATTTTCAAAAATAGGGGTTGTCAATGTAGAAATTTTCTATATTTTTTCCACAGGTAAATGCCTGAAATATTGTTGAATTTCTTAAAATAAAATTAGGGGTGTCGTTCACAAATGACGCAATCGGTACTATAAATGCGTCTTTTTGAATGATGATTTTTGATTTTTGTATTACTATTCATAACATTAAGATTTTCCTTTTTCTTTTTTTGTGTGTTTTGCGTGGAGCTGGAGCGATTTGTAAATACGACGTGATGCAACTCCATAATGCTACAAATATTCTATGCACACACGACATTCGAATTCGAATTCGACAAACAAAGACATTTCCTATATTATTTCTGAATACTTTGTTAAATGTTTGTGGTATGGGCACGTTGGTTTTTGTGGCTCGTTTCTTGAATAACTGTGTGACTCTGTGTACGTAGCTGTCCTTCAAGATTCATGACTTGTGTCTGTGATACGTTAAGCTTCCCTGGACAGAGGTATGTCATTGTCATTTAGGTTGATTGTTCGGATTCCAACCTCATTTCAACCAACACCACGAGCACTTTACGTCCTTTCAATTTAGTCTTTTCCGTCCATTTGTTTCCTGGAGTCTGCGAGTTGGTCTACACACATTTTAAAATCTCACATTGCCAACGTCAATGGTTAACACTATGAGAAAGCCAAGTGAAGGAAAAGGTGCTATATGCATATAGCTATATGTTATGTACATGTACCGTTTAGAATTTAGCTCCTATGCTATGCTATGGCTTATGGGGCTGGTAGCTATATGGTACTGGTACTTTTGAAAAAGGGAGAAGAAGTGACTCTTGGATTGGGATTCGGATATTGCACATTCTTTCCGGAATCTTGAGTGTGAAAAATGGAGGATCTCTTTCGTGTATTTTGTGGGACGAGTGAGAAAAACATGGGACACTTCAAATTCCACACGCAATGATTAATGAGCCATTTATTCACTATAGAAGCTCCAGATATTCGCTAAGAAACAATATAGGCGCTTTAAGTACATACTACATCAGATGCCGTAGGTTTTGGTTTTGGCTTTGGCTTCTACGCGCTTTCTCATTAAATGCCTGCTATATACCTTCGGTCTGTACAGTGATATGCCGATAGGTATGTTATGCATTGTGCTCGTGACTCGTTCCTGTAATAATAATTGTGTCCCTTCTAAAATCTTAACAAAAGACCAAGAAGCCAATGCCAACAGAAATACTGATATAGGCAAAAAATTAAGAAGCCACCAATAAGACAGCGAAGAAGCTTTGAAAAGCATTTTAAATGTCAAAATGTGAATTCCAGAAAAAAGAAGAAAAGTAGGAGTAATTTAATTGGTCGTTTGTTTAATTTTGCGTAATTTTTAAATAAATTTGTTTCCCGCGAGGATACTTTTAATTAGAGGAAAGTCCGATGTCGCATGTCCTAGTTAGTATGTCGTATGTAATAACAAATAGTTTTATTTGTATAATCAAGGTTTGAATTGATTAAAATTATTTTTGGGGTTTTAAAATGTGTTAAAATTTAGAATTTTTAAATGGAAGTGCTATAAACTAAATATTTTTGAATGAAGAATGTTACAGATTTAATAGATTTATAGGAAAATATGGACATTAAGCAATTTACATGCAATTTTTGTACTTAATTAAAAATGTATGAGTTAAAATATCTGGTTAGATTAGGTGCTACCATAGCTATAGGGTAGCTACTGGGTAATATATGGCCTAGCCTATACCAAAGAAGCTCTAAATATTATGCTAGTTACACCGTTTTGAAAGTTCAAGTAGTATATTTTGAACTTCCAAAAGAGCAAAAATAGTACATATTGCACTTTCAAAAAATTGTATATATTACATTTTTCTATTTTAAAAAGGTGTAAACAGCCCATTTTGCACTTTCAAAAAAGCGCATATAGTCCATTTTACACTTTCAAAATGGGCTAAATAGTCCATTTTGAACTTTCAAAAAGGTCCAAATACTCTATTTTGCGTTTTAAAAAAGGTGTAAATAGTCCATTTTGCACTTTCAAAAAGGTCCAAATACTCTATTTTGCGTTTTAAAAAAGGTGTAAATAGTCCATTTTGCACTTTTAAAAACGTGTAAATAGTCCATTTTACACTTCCAAAAAGGCGTAAATAATCCATTTTGAACTTTCAAAACGGTGCAAATACTCAATTTTGCATTTTTAAAAGGGTGCAAGTAGTCCATTTTGCAAGTTCAAAAAGATGTAAATAGTCTACTTTACACATTCAAAAAGGTTTAAATTACTGTAAATAGTCAATTTTACACTTTTAAAAATATCTAATTATCGACTCAAAAAATTCTCAGTAATAGTAATACATGCACAATACTCAAACATGTATAGTTTCCACAACAAAACTAAAAGTAATAATTGAAATTAAAATATTGCACTAATTTCCACATAACATTTAAACTTGAATTTGTGCAACGCGGAGAGGAGGGAGACTGGAGAGTTATAGAAAGTGTAAAAAAGAAAAGAAATGTGGATGTAAATAATGGATTGTGTGTCTGCTCTGTGTTCAAGCCAACGCAGCGGATTGTATAATAAAAATGAAGTTCTGGTTCAGTAAGATGCTCGATCCCGACTGCTATTAACGTGATTTGCATTCCGTGACTAATTTTTGACAGAGAACATCTTGTTCTCTGACTCTTTCGTGGAGTAAATCTGTAAAGAAAACACTTCAGTTGAGTCAACCAAACGCCTACCGATTCACACACACACCACCCGAAAAAAAAACATAACCCGCAACAAAACATTAACTTTCCTAGAGTACATTTCTGTGTGATGAAGCTGGAGTGGCAATTTTGCCTTTGTTTTATATCTAAGGTTTCCATCATATAGGTATCTATTATTACTTCTATCGGTTCTATGTTATTTTCATACATTTTTATATACTTCTCCTGGTATTAGTATAGACATAACAAAATTTGTATTAATTCTAATTCTAAACATGTAGAGGCCTTTGTTTTGCTTTTTCTCCGTTAATAAATTTGTAAGTTACTTAAGTATCGTAGTGCCTTTTACGTCAATTTACATTACATTTTAAATATGCAGCAGATAGCAGACATTTGAAAAACTTATGAAATTTGGTAATTAAAAGAATAAAAATAAAAAAGCGGCTGTTCGCATTATTAACCGCAAAATGCATGTAACAATAATAAGCCTTGTTAAGATGCAGTGGTATAGAAACAACTTTGTAAAGATTAAACATCCTATTTTGCACTTTCAAAGCTATAGGCAACGTAATAAAGCTACCAAATTAGGGAAGCTTTCAAAACAAAGTATACAGTGTAGAAAATGTGCGGTTTTTGCTGATAAATTGTTTGCAAATACTTAGTTTACATACTACAGTTTGATCTTGATCACAAAAGCTGCAAATTTTGATAGTTAAATTGCATTTTCAAAAAGGTGAAAATAGTCAATTTTGCACTTTCAAAAAAGTATAAATAGTCCATTTTGCACCTTCAAAAAAGTGTAAATAGTTCATTTTACACTTTCAAAAAGGTTTAAGTAGGTAGCCCATTTTGAACTTTCAAAAATGTGTAAATAGTCCATTTTGCACTTTCAAAAATGTGTAAATAGTCCATTTTGACCTTTCAAAAATGTGTAAATAGTCAATTTTGCACTTTCAAAAATGTGTAAATAGTCCATTTTGACCTTTCAAAAAGGTGTAAATAGTCAATTTTGCACTTTCAAAAAGGTTTAAGTAGTCCATTTTGAACTTTCAAAAATGTGTAAATAGCCAATTGTGCACTTTTAAAAAGGTGTAAATAGTCCCGTTTACACTTTCAAAAAGGTGTAAATGGTCCATTTTACACTTTCAAAAAAGTGTAAATAGTCCATTTTTACACTTTCAAAAAATTCTAAATGCTGCACTGTATTTTACTTTTGAACGTTTAATCTTAATAAAAGTGAATGTTTTTAATGCCTTCAAAACAATTGTACCTACATAAGTAATAATGTTTTTAAATACTTATAATCATAATCTAAACTACATAATATTTTGGTGTGAATAGCAAATTGCATACAATTTTGTCTTTGAGGAAACCTTAATATTACACTTTTACAATGGTGAAAACTGAAAACAGGGCTTATTGCGCAATTTTAAAAACGCTTATGTACAACATTTTGCTTCTTCAAAATGGCTTAAAACAATGGTATATAATCTGCACTTTTGCTATATATATGTCATATATATGTATATGTATGCTATGCTACATATGCATACCTTATGCATTGCGCTTGTGCTCCATTGAATGTAAGTAGTCGGTTTGCTTGGTGTTTTCGAGACCGAGAGACATTTCGACTTTATAAAAACGGAAGACCGAATACCGACAAGAGAGAGAGAAGAGACGCGCGGGTAGCGGTACCGGTACCGGCACCAGCAGACGAGCTGGAGCTGGGGATTGAAATCTGTAAGACATGACGTTTGAGATGAGAGTGAGTCTTTTGGTCGTGAGCGTCAGAGAGTTATAATGCCGCATCTTTGATCTAATCTCTGCGTCGTCTATATTTCTCGGAAACGTAGGAGAGAGACGCGCGAGAGCAGTCGACTGCTATATACAGAATAATCCTGTGTGTCAGATGATACAGATACAGAAAGAAAGAAGAGAAAAAGTTGTGTAGCGATTAGTATTAATGTGAGATGCGAATGTTGGAAGGGAGACGCTCGTCCTCGTCCTCCGACCGTCGTCCCAAAGTGACTGATGCCAATGACAATAAACGATAAAAGGAGATATTATAAGGAGATAGACACACACACAACTACACAGAGACATTCTGTAGAGATTCAAAAGAATTAAAAAAAAAAAGAGTCGCAGACTCAACGTCGAGTCGAGAGGCAAAAGTCATATAGAGAATTGTAGGGTATTTTTTTTTTCTTAGAGATGGTGAGATGAGATGATGGTTCGTATTTATTTTATTTGCAGAACTAAATTTCACATGAAAGATGAAACACATGGAGAGGACTGCGCGTCTTTAAAATTATAGCTGGTGAGACGTTAACGTTTGTCCTTTGATCTTCTCAAAACTTCATAAATATAAATTACCACTCAAATCTACAATCTGCAATATATCCAAAATCCAAACAAGAAAATTCAAGATGCAGTCGCAGACCTTTTTTCTTTCTCCGGATTTACGCACATCCACGTTCAAAAGTACCTTGTGGTAAGTAAGTGACTGTAATATCGTGTGTGAAGAAGCAAAATGACCCATTTCCAGTTTAAGCTAGAATTCTAATGAGATATGGCATAAAAACACTAATTGAGAAAGATGCGTAAACTGTTAATGACGAGTTGTTTGAAAGGTGCAAAATGTTCTATTTACTTGGTCTTTAAACAGTGTAACATTTTCTATTTAATTGTTTTCAAAAAGTGCAAAATGTTATATTTTTACATGTTTTTGAAAAGTGCAATATGTTCCATTTACATGTTTTTGAAAGGTGCAAAATGTTCTATTTTCACATGTTTTCAAAAAGTGCAAATTGTTCCATTTTCACATGTTTTCAAAAAGTGCAAAATGTTCTGTTTACTTGTTTTCAAAAGGTGCAAAATGTTCTGTTTATTTGTTTTTGAAAAGTGCAAAATGTTCTATTTTCACATGTTTTCAAAAAGTGCAAAATGTTCCATTTACTTGTTTTAGAAAGGTGTGAAAAATGTTCTATTTACAATATAAATGCTTTCAAGATAAAAATATTTATATATTTTTGTAGATAGTGGATTTAATTTTTAGCTAAAACTGGATATGGGTCATTTTGGTTCTTCACAGACGTTATACTATGTTTATGTATAGGCTATAGGCAAAATCTCCTTTTATATGTGCATACGTCTGCCTCTTTCCGAATGTTTTAATGCTTTGTTTTGTTTGTTTCTCTCCTGGCTCCTGCAAGACTCCGAGCCTCTCTCTCTCAAGATTTGTGATGATGAAAATAAAATAGTTTTGTGATTTGAGATTTTGTAAAAGTGTCTGGGGAACAATTTCAAGCCAATTTGTAAATTGTACGAGTCAACTCACTGCCAACGCCAATGCCGACGCCGACGCCGACGCCAACACACAACGCCTGGCAATGAAATGAAATCCCAAAAGTCTCAATCCCAACATAACTAAAATGTCCAACCCTTTCCCTATTATTTAACCTGCAATATGCTGCTACTATGCTACGAGAGCACTAATTCAATGGAACTTAAAACGAAAAAATGGTGAACATGCAACACAGATAATCGCCCCTCTAAATTCCCTATTTTTCTAAGTTCGAGTTTTTTCCCAACCTACTATATCTTCATTTTACATTCTATCTCATAATCAAAATCCTAAAACTAAAATTCTTTCAGCCTCAATATTCTCACACAGAAATTCCAAAATTCCGTCAACCGTTAAACCCAAAACACTTTTTAAATATACGAAAGAAACAAGCGGCCCAACATAAAAAACTCTAAAAAGGTTGAACATATTTTAATCTCAAGTAAAATTTGTACAGTGTAAATTACGGCAGTAAAGAAACACAATTTGACGAATTTTGTGAGTAAAATTAGTGCAATTAAATGAACCCCTTCTCATGCCTTGACAATCTACAATGGTTAATTTAGCAGGCATGTATATACTATGTACAAAATGAACATGTAGTGTGTATTTAGTTTTAATTAGTAAATTAGTACGTTCAAAATACAAGCAAAGAAAAGGGACAATTTACAAATTTACACACATTTCTACTTTTCACAACAGTCTATAAGAATTCAGCGCAGGGAAAGAATTTCAGTGAAGTAAAAAATTTAGTGTATTTCATCTGATGGTTTTGATACTGAATTTTTCTTGTTGGGTTTTTTCTCGTCGGTTTTTGGTTTTATTTTAGACATTTTTTTATTCAGACATTTTCTTTTTTCAAAAAATAAGAATTTTTTTAAACTTTAGACATTGCAATGCTGAGTGTATAGCAACTAGGTATATGTAAGGGTAAAGGGATAGAAATGGTAGTAGAAATAAAATAACAAAAAATATTCGTAAAGTATAACGCATATACCTATAAGTACTCTGGCAGTATTCGAATTCGAACTTGAAAACTAATAGCGTATATTTCAAATTGTTCTATCTGCAC
The DNA here is from genome assembly GCA_034695245.1 of Dicyrtomina saundersi. NCBI lineage: Eukaryota > Metazoa > Arthropoda > Collembola > Symphypleona > Dicyrtomidae > Dicyrtomina > Dicyrtomina saundersi. The sequence continues at coordinate 8,293 of JAQFZE010001939.1, read as the reverse complement.
TTTCTTACGTAAAGAAAAGCATAGCAGTTGCATTTTTTCAGCTTTACTTCAAGTGTAAATAAGACATATTGATCATATATTGAAAAATTTAAATAGCATGCTTTGCACTTTTGTCAGTATTATTATGTAGACTGACTATACCTACATACATAGCCTATATAGTCTATATAGTAGTTTATATAGTTTATAGTCTCAGTCTTTTTTGGTGTTTCTGAATTATGGCCAAAAATGCTATGACTTCCTCTGCAACAAATCATGTTTATGCTGACTGCTCACAAACGGTCCCGGTCTCGATCTTACTTTTTGTTTTGGGTTATATGCATGCATATATACAGTCTCCTTTCTCTCAATACGTAAAAATAAATAAATGCAGTTTCTCTAAACGTGGCCATTTATCTGTATTCGCTTCTATATGCACTTTCAGACTTGGGCTTTCAGCTTTTGCTATACACGCGTTATACCAATAGGCTAAAATAAAACTTTTCTCACTATACTGAATGCTATGACTATTGGCTAAGTACTACCGACACCGACTGGCTGGAGGGTGAAATATGGGAAATGGAAAAATGTGTATAGTATGTATACTCATATGTATTAATTATATAAAAAAAATTATGTTGATATAGCTTTATAGCTATACATATATTGCTGTCGTGAATTCTATTGATATATTATGCAGTGTTGGCTCGGGTTATTACGCAAATATAGAGTGGGGTGCGTGAATAAGTTCAGTTACGGTTTTTTGTAAGGTAGTTACTACAGTAGATATAGTACCTAGAGGCTTAGAGGTACTTTGAGTTTATAACCGTTGCAAAAACATTTGCTCCGCTTCCTTTCAAATCTCACACAACACAACACACACACACAAAATAACAGTGATGACGTTAGAAGGAGGAAAAAAATCGAGACAGACTATTCTACAAGTAAAAGTACCAGCAGGCCAGTCAGTACTACCAAAGACCAAAAGTGCTAACTTTAATATAGGGATAAACATTGCACTGTAGAAATTATCTAGGGATCTTTACTTCATTAGCTATACCCCTAAATCCCTTACTAATACTACGTTATGCATATTTAAGAAGAAAAAATTGCGGGTTACTATAGCTACAGCTAGTGCTAGATCGTAGCCGTAGCCGTGGCCGTAGCCGTAACCGTAACCGTAACCGTACTTAATACTATTTACAAGTTGAACGTCATATAGTGTAGAATTATTCATGCATCTCCGCACTCACTCCATATACTTATGTATAGGCACATAAGGGTCGTTTATAAATGATGTCATCCAAATCTCCCTATTTCTATACCGGACCCTATTATCCCCCCTATCCGTGTCATCAGCTTATAACCATTGCATTGTGTAAATGCGGCTTTCTTTAGCATGGGGGGGGTGTCATCAATACCCAAGGAGACCCATACACCCTACCCGTGACATCATTTACGGACGATCCCAACAGTGGTTTCAGCTTTATTACTTTTGTACTGTTTTACACTCAAGTTGCAAGTCATTAGGCATTGTAATTGCAATTATATGCATACACTGCAGAAAAGGTTTTGAATAACAGGAGTCAGGAAATAAAAGTTTAACTCAAATATCAGTAAAAGTAACTTCAGGTTTAAAATTCAAAGGGGGCAAATATGTTGAGGCAAAAGTTTCAAATGCATTTGTAATTTTAGTTTTGAATGTGCGATTACATAAATTATATTTGAGAATTTATGCATTCAAAATTATTATAATGTGGTGATTTACACTTAAAAAAGTTTTTGTTACACTAATATCAGTAATAGCTGTAGTAATAATAGCGCCTAAAATTAATTTTCTTTTTGATTGAATTAACTTTCAAACTGTTCATTATTTAGCAAACACTGCGACAGGGCCGAATAATGTGGCCAGCGCAGGCAGCCCCCGCTGCTTGAATTTTCAAAAAACATGTAAATGGAACATTTTGCAGTTTTCAAAAATACGTAAAAAGAATATTGAGACTTTTCAAAAACATGCAAATAAAACATTTTCCACTTTTCTCAAAACATGTAAATAGAACATTTTGCACTTTTCTGCATCAAAGTAAAAAGAACATTTTAAACTTTTCTAAAACATGTAAATACAGTATTTTGCTTTACCAAAGAAAACCATCCATAAAATCAAAATGGTGGTATTTGTATGGAAACAAATTGCTGCCTAAAAGCAATTCCTTCGTCCGGCCCTGCTGACTGCGGAAAGCTGAAACTAAAATTTAAAATTTAAAAAAACAAATTATAACGAACCAATAATAATTACTTCTAACTAAGAGAACCCGAACCATAGCAGAAGCAGAGGCTCCAGATTTGGGGGCAATGCTCGTAATACACAGAGAAATTGGAGAAATTGGACACAGAGGGTGTCTTTTTTAGTAATACATTTTTTATTTTTTTTTAAATAATGTGTGTTCCTGTTGGTACTGCTTTATGGTTATAATTATGTGTACTGAAACGGAGACCAAAAGACCGAACCGAAACCGAAACCAATGTGAAATACCTTTTTGTATAGGCCCATAATTCTGTATAGAAAGTCAAACTTAGAATAAGCGTACACAAAATAGGCAGAGGTCCTAACTCCTAATAGTGAAAGTAACATAAGGATAAGGATATTTACACGAGCAAATAATGTGTGTAAAGTTTGTTGGTTGAGTCACATTATATGAGGCGAATCCTGTACCTTCATATACATACATACCTACTGGCACATTTTTACACGTACGACTCCATTACACTCAAACTACAACGCTATGTGTACCTATGTTACACACACAAATGGGATCGTCCACAAATGACGTCATATGTAGGGCCAAAGTGTTGACTTGACTAAGGATGACACCCTATTTGTTAAGCACATAAATTTACGCAATGGTTAAGCTAATGTAAGGGTGGTCATACAGTCCTAAAAATGCAAAAATTTCCATGACGTCACTTGTGGACGATCCCTATTCAAAAATTGTAAATACTTGACGTATATAGTACAATGCTGTCCATATTAATACGTACAGCTACAGAGCAGGCCGGGGATTTCACTTTCTATAGGATCGAATTTTAAACCGGTACTTACGTACATAAACCATAAACTGTAAAAGCTAAAAGAAGCACCAAAAAACACTAAAAGCATCGTCCCTCCCTCCCTTCTTTTGCAGCACCCAAACACGAAACGACGAAAGCGAAACACCACATAAGACCACATAAAAAAATAAAATTCCGAACGAACAAAACGACTGCAACCTCAACGTGATGCACATTTCCCTTTCATTTCTGGAATTTCTACACAGGATACAACAGCAGAACTGCCTGCAAGTCAGTAATAAGACGTACCTACTTAGAAATGGCTATGTGCTTTGAAATGGTATACAAAATTTGAAAAAAATTAATTATATTTACAATATTCATAAATATTGTGCTTATTATTATTTCAATCCTGGTCCTGTGTTTTAAAATGCAGAAAATGATGTATCTACATTGCCTGTATTTTAAATTGATATTATCATATATAATAACTGAAATACAAATTAATTAATTATTAATTTATTATTATTTATTCAATTAGAACATAAAATTGTGACCTACTTTTAGCCTATAAGACATTTTTAATAAAATCTACATGTAATTTCAAACAACAAGAAGTTCAAAATAAACATGTATTACATATATTATACTACTGGCATAAAGTATAAAGCCCAGCTAATATCGTTTCTAAAGAACCAAAATGACCTATTTCCAATTTATGCTAGAATTAAAATGAGCTATGTCAAAACAAAAAGACTGTAAATAAAATACATACTAAAATGCTAGCCACGAGTTTCTAAAATGTGCAAATTGTTCTATGTACATGTTTTTAAAAAGGTAACAATGCCCTATATATTTACATGATTTTAAAAAGGTCAAAATGTTCTAATTAGGTGTTTTTTAAAAGCGTAAAATATTCTATTTACATGTTTTTGAAAAATGTAAAATATTATATTTACTTGTTTTTTGAAAAATGCACAAGGTTCTATTTACATGGTTTCATGAACATTTTATTTTAACTTTTTCTGTAAATAGTGCATTTTGTTTTTAGCTAAAAATGGATATGGGTCATTTTGGTTCTTCACAGACGATATGGAACATTTTTGATTTTCATGTTTTCTATTCAAACAAAGGCATATCTACTTAGCTGAATTTTTTTCTAAAAAGTAATTATTGAAATAAGAAGAATTTCCACAAAAATACACAGAACACAAAAACCCCCGTTTGCAATGGACTGCATTGAGACTAAAATGTGAAAGCTGGAGTCTGGATGGATGGAAATAGGAAAAAGAATGATTCAATCGACAGTCAGTAGCATTACCATTGCTCACAAAATATCTCACAGTGTATCTCTCAAATCCATTTCACGCTAAATGATTCTCACTCAGTCGATATTTGTAAAAGTATTCACTTCTGCTTGAGACATGCAGAGAGTCAAACAGACAGAGTCAAAGAAGTTCCTTCCTTTGAATTTTGAAATTATAGACTCTACTTGTAAAGTAAATGCACTTTACTATTACGATTATGGCTTCGGGTGCGTTAAAAGAATATCAGCACAAATAATGGGTAGTTTACAGTAATGCCAGTAGCAGTGTAGGAATAGCAATAGAATTTCATCTACTGTACTGTCAAGGTGAACTTTTGAAATCTTCGTTTCATTTGGTGATAGTTGAATCATGAATAGTACGCACAGCTGAATATTATATGACGTGACATTGATGAATTCCAAATTTTAGGCTCTAAATATGTTCACTGTAGTCTTATAAATAATTGCAATATGAACTATAACGATTTCAAGTATCAGTATTAGTACAGGGCTTTTTGCAATAGGCTTATAGCCTAAAAACAAATTCAAAATTTTTCCACTGTAGAGTATTGTTATTATACCGTCATGATATAGCTTGTAATTATACATATATGTATATTATTATGTATAGTGAGTTTTAGCAAGTGGCGGGTGCGTTGCCAGGGGCACCCTGTATGTTGCTAACGGCACATGTATACGTAAGTACTAACATATAGCATGTGCTGAATTTTTTTGCACATTGCAAAATTAGTGCAGATATGCAATGGCACGTGTTAGCAAAATATCAGATCGCCTCTGGCGGGTTTTTGGCTCCGCCTCCCGGAGACAGTTTACATGGGAATTGAAGGAGTACATCTGGGCTCGTGGTGCACGGTGCATGTTGAGATACGAGATATCGATGAGCGAAAAGCATATGTAGCAATACATTTTTGCATGCAAGATTTCTTTAATCCAGTTGTACTCACGGGTTGAACTTCCTGCTGTCTTTTTGTATACGCTGATAGGAAAGGAATTAAAGGAATAGTGTGGGATAGATACGGCCAGTAAAAACAGGCTACAGACTGAGTGAGTTCAGAAATAAGTGAGTAGGGGTGAGCTCTAACAGACAATAACGTTACTCGGTGACTGAGTCGGCTCTTAATGGTACAGAAAGTACCTGCTCAGTGCCTAGTGCGTCTGTAGAACCGATCCGATCACTATATCCTCGTTTCTTAACTTGACATAACAAGTATCGAAAGTCGTCCTATAGGATAGTTCTTTTCATAATGTAGGGGAACCAAGGTGTAGAGTGACATAGAGTGTTTCTCTGGCTATGACTTGACACATCATAGAGATTAATTCAAACTCTGCTTCACTACTGCCTTGTAAAACAAACAGCATGGACATGTCTCCTTAGCTAGGAGCTTAAATATCGCGTCTTAAAGAGTGCGGCGAATTTGAAAGCCCATATTATTCGGTAGTCTTCACAAGTAAGCTAGTATAATATTCAGTGATCTCAGTTGAGTGCACTAGGACTTGTCCAAATAGTGTATTTTATAAGTAGCTGTAATAGCAAATTGTAAACGTAGTTTGCATAGGTTTTGGCCTGTAAGTACAATACTACTATACATACATACAGTTTACATAGGAATTGCAAATTTCCCAACCACCCATGTATTAATCATTATATGGGATTACCCAAAGCTCAAAAGCAACCTGAGTGGCCCCCAGGTAGCGAAATACCCGCCATCAAAGTCCGCCTATATTTTTAAGAAACTTAGAAAAATGTTCAAATTTTTTTCATAATATTTCCAAGTCCATAAAACAAACTGAAATTGTTTACCTCTTTTTGAAAAACATGGACTAGGTTCATTAAAAGCAATAGTACGGAAGTTCTGACACGGCATTGCACTATTTTGTACCTAAATTATAAATTACTGCGTTAATTAGGTTAGACACACGTCAATACCGCGTGTAGACGTATTTCAGCATAAATCATCAGATAGACTGTAAACTGTATATCTTAATTAGTTTAAGCTGTTAAATTTTTGTTTTTCGACAGTACTCTTTCAGTCAAACTCTAGATACACTAGAGTTGACATTTCCAATCACAGCAAATAAATTAATGTAACGTAATAGACACAAGGAATAACAAGATCAAGAAAGACCTAATGAAACTGACTCCAAGTTTCCTTTTTTTATGGCGGAGTTAAACCAGCTTGCTCTCGTTGCCTTTATTGACTCCTCATACGTTAAATGTAGACCAACGACAAAAATCAAGTACCTTTAGAGTTTACGATGGGAACGAATGCTCCGTCTGTTCCTTAGGTTTGTGTGGGATAATTTCTGTCCAGTATACAGTCCGTATCAATCTGTAGCTCTAGTATTTGTGTCATGACAACCGTAGTTGTCATTCCAGTGTCAAGAAGTTTATTTTAATTTTACAAAAAATAAAAGAACTGTCGTTCCTTTCAGATTGATTACTGTAAATGATATATTTCTTCCTTTAAGTGCTCTATTAAAATTTGTGTTAAAGTGTGACTAGTGCCTCAAGTGAAGTCAGTAACTGTACGGTGTTTAAGGTATATGTTATCACAAACCGTTTGTGAATGTCCAATAGTAGTGCTCTTAACTTAAACCTTACTTTTAATATCAATGGATCTTTTTATTGTCTCATAACTAATCCATGGACTAGAGCAGACTACAGGTAAGTCATTTAAACTAATACTTTATAAGATAAACTAAAAATAAGGTAGGCATTTATGACCAATGTGTCTCAACAGGAAATCATTGAGATGCCATTTTCATGCCCACATACTATACAGAAGGGACTGTGTTCATTTTCCTATGTAGATAGGCGGTTTTACAGGTTAAGAGTCTGCCTCATCTAGACTATGTTAAATTGTTTAGCGCAGGAATGCCTGCGTCCAAAGTACGTGCAAAGCATCATAAACTGCATTTTGGTGTTTTAAAACTACATTACTTTCACAACAACTTGCATGTATGGTAAAGAAAGCCTTTTGATTTTTCATTGGAACAACTACGGTTGCACGTACCACTTTTTGGCTAAATACATATATGGTTTATATAGTACGTCATAATGTGTGCTGAATTAAAATGTGACTGTAGTACCTAACACCATTGAACTCTATTTTTGTTTTATTTATTTTAAGGAACCGTCATCAGCTTCTAGTCTGTGCCATTTAGTGTAGTGAGCTGCAGGCTGAGTATATTGATTGAAAGTTTAACTAGTGCATGTAATAAATTTTTATTGTATTAAATACTATCCCATTACTGTTCCAGTCTGAAATATGTCAAAATGTCCTATGCTTAAACATGTATGTACAAGTTTTAAAAACATTTAATCATTGTTTGTGCATAGGTAGTTACGAAGTAATTACTAAGCTATGAATTTATACATTTAATCATTTCCAATTTCTTTTTTCCTGACCAATTCATTGCCGAGAAAATTAAAGTCTGGCCAAGCGCTCTTGCTTAGTCATTTTGCGCTGATTTTGTAAGTTAGACAAATATATAATAACAAAAATAATAATTACAAAAATATAAGATGGTCAAAAATTTTAATTCGTAATTTAAAAAAAATGAAAGTATTTTAATTCTAAATTTAGTTCAAATTAATTTCTGTTACAGAAATTAATTAATATTGATTAAGTGACAGATGCGGCCGCTAATCATGAAAAATAGAGGCAAAATATTGTAAATGAGAACCGGATTCTAATTATTCAAAAGCATGTACTACTTACAATGGATCTAATAAAAAATTGGAGCTCTACAAAGATATAAAGTATCGGGCATTTCAGCATAATATGGAAAACGAATACAAAAAAATAAGAAAATTCTTTCCATGGCTTTTTCCAAAAAGAACGTACAAGCCTAGAAAAAAAGTAATACCAAGATTCACAGACGTATTGAAAAAAGGAAGTTGTTCAAAAGGCTGCAGAAATCTAAAATCTCGTTGAG
>JAQFZE010001938.1:0-15992 GCA_034695245.1 Dicyrtomina saundersi | reverse complement strand
TTTAAAAAACATGGAAATAGAACATTTTGCACTTTTCAAAAACACGTAATTAGGTCTTTCTGGAATTAACAAAAACAGGTAAATGGAAAATTTTGCACATTTAAAAAACACGGAAATAGAACATTTTGCACTTTTCAAAAACAAGTAATTAGGTCTTTCTGCAATTAACAAAAGCATGCAAGTAGAAAATAGAAAAGATATTATTTAGAAGCATGGAAATAGAACATTTTACACTTTTCAAAAGTATGTAAACAACATATTTTGAACAAGATGAACGATTTTACGCATCCATCTCATTTAGTGTTTTTTCGACATAGCTCATTTTAATTCTAACTTGAATTGGATATATGCCATTTTGATTCTTCACTCACGTTATTTTATGCATAGTAGTGTTACAGTATTAAATATTTTAATGATGCTACAAATATGAGGACAACTACACTTAAATATACATTGCACATGTACTTTAAGCGCTATACGTAGTACCTCCTAGGCATACTATTATGTACTGTGATTTTCTGTTGGTTCAAATTTTCGGACTTTTAGCATTCAATACGCGACAGTCATTCCTTTTGTGAGTCAAGAGGAGGAATTGACGACGATGACGATGAGTGACTGAGGTGGCTTAAGTTGACGTTAAGGTGATAAAACTTACTTAATAACTCTCGTCGACGTCGTAATGATCTGCTGTAGATCATCTCTCCCTCTATTTCTGTTCTGATCCTGTCTTGAGCTTGTGTTGAGGGTCGAGGGTGACACACTTTTTTACCTTCTGCATCTTCACCATTGTATTCTCGAATGTGCATAAATATAATTCTATTATTTGCCTCCAGTAGCTCTTTGAAAAGAAATTCGATCCTTTCAACAAACTGAAAACGTATTGTTAGCTCGACTGCTGAACTCTGAGAAAGTGTATATACCAATTTATTTCTACAATGTGAGAATAGCACATGTGGCATGTGCTATTCTGAGTGAGTGTGTGCGTCTTTTTTTGTGATATTTTCTATACACAGCTGTGCTGGTATATAGTGATAACTTATTGTTACTACTGAATTTTTAAAATTTGAGGAGGATTTTACAAAATATGAAAAATACAGGTGTGTACAGCCACTTTTGAGAATCTTACAAATTCATGGCCAACTAATTAGATAAAACTAGCATAGTAGCGCGATGCCATATTATATGTGAACAAATGTCTAAGCATGAACGATTTTGAAATTTGAAATTTTCAATCTGTAGAGGTTATATATAAAAAAGAATTCCGTATCGAATATTTGACATTTCTAAATTTTGAAAGTTTTTGATAAAAGTATTCATCGTTCAGACTTAGGCGCTCGCTTACATTTAGGCAGGGCGACTTAAGTAGGTAACCTACCTATATTTTAAGCTGGAGAAAGCGAGATCTAAAGAAAGTTAAGAATTTAATTCATTATAGTTGCAAAAAAAACTATTGTGTAAACAAAAGATATTATAAAAAATGAAAAGGAGAATTTAATAAAATCATTGTTTTCAGCTTTGTTAGCCAGAATAGTCTGGCTTGCAAAAAGAAATGATCAGTTTTTCTTAATTAACTTTTAATTTTTTAAAGGTTGGAAATTTCAGATTTATAACTTTAGTACATTTATATTTTGTTTTAGTTCATATTTATGGGCTATAGGGCAAGGGAAGGATAGTTTTGTGTTGTCTATAGCCTCTACAAATTTTAAACTATTTGATTTGATTGAAATGCAGGAAGAATACGAAATTATGGACTATACCAGTTCCGGCAAGAAAAAAATATTTTCAAGACATTCCAGGTCTTCCTCCTTCTCAACTCATTATTAATTTCGTCATTATTAGTGAAAAGTACAAATGAACAATATTTGCCTGGATTCCCTCCACCAGGCTACAATACTGGCTATCAACAGCCGGGAGGGAATGGAGTGTCAGGGATGGGGATGAGTTTGGGGTTAGGTCATCGTGACTACGGGGATGAGTGTCAGAATCAGCCAAGTATTTTATTTAACGCAGACGATTCAAAATTATGTGATGCTTCCAGAGGACTGTACTGTGGCTATATCGGTCGTTGCCTCTGCTACGTGCCCGGCTCAATTTATCGAAATGGGAAGTGTAGGGCAAGGGTAGGTCGGTCATGTCAAGGGGGGGATGCATCCACCATTGAGTGTGTCGTTAATGCAGAGTGCAGTACGTCGACTCGTTTTTGCAATTGTCGTCGGAATTACTGGGCGAATGATGAGGGCACTGCTTGCAATCATGCACACAAATTAGCCACAGTCACTTCACCCACCATTTTACTGAGCTTCTTCGGTTTTCTCACGGCTTTCCAACTCTATCGCCATCACTGATCAAACTATTCTATTTTGATTTTATTATATATTAGCAGCGACTACAAGTTTACAAAAGTGTGTGTTTTTATAATTGTGGTGTGCTTGTGTTGACTATAATCATTTTATCTGCAACCCTTAAATATACTAATAACAACTGCTGACTGTAATGTATAATTGTATATAGTATGTAATTTTTAATTTTGATAAATTAAAACGTGACCTCTACCGTCTACTGCATTACGTCTATAAAAACGTCATTTTTAAAAACTACTTATAAATAATAATAATTATTATTGTTATTCCGCATCCAGTGTCACATTTTAAGTTTTTTTTATACCTTTTGAAATTAATTTTACTTTACCTTTTATTTAGTAATTAAAAGTATTTGAGTGATTTTTGTTTTGTAGCATTAGAATTCAAATAAGGGTGCTACCGTCTTTTAAGCATGCAGTAAAGGCTACTACATAAATTATAAACCTATAATAAAAGTAGCTGAATTTGGAATTTCAAAGGTATGTAGTGCTACAACTTACCCTGCATAAGGACACGGCGCTGTGTAATTTTAATGTGCTATAAGTAGGTTAGGCTAACAGGTACATATATTCATATGTACATTACGCTAATTGCTAACACGTGTATTGACTAATTAGGGACATATAATATACAGCACATTTTAAAGACGTCGAGAAGTCAAGACATTACTTAGGTTCCACCTGTAAATGTTTAGATGATGATACGTACGTTTGCGTTTGTTTGCTATACTTTCTGCGGCTGGTACTGACACGATGGTGGCTGGTGCCCCCAACACATGTGCTGGTTCTGGTTAGTGTTAGCGTAACTAGAAGCAAGAAGGTGTGCTTTAAGACAAGACAGAAATGTGTTGGTGAAACATAAACACCTCAAGATTTAAGATGAAGAAGGAGTTAGAAGGAAAAAAAAAGCATGCCAACGACCTCCCTATAGTATCCCCGATCTGCAGTATATATACATAATACACGCAGTAATATCTTAAATTCGTAAATAATGAGGACAAGAATATGACTAGAAGTAAACATAGGCACAGAATATATTTATACGTAGGAGGCAAGAACAGTAAGGTAAACATAGGCAAGGGCAAAAAAATTAGATTAAAAAAACTGAATTCTGGTTGAAATGATTAACCCCACCCGTCCATCCAGATCCGTCCGTACCTCTTAAACTTTGGTGTAAATTAAAAATTACTTTTACGAATTATTTTTTAACTCTACCCAGTAACGGTTAATCTATAATAATGATATGTAGTAAAATAAAAAAAGAGGTCAAAATGTAATGGTTTTCAAAGTATTAGAAATATTGCAAAATGTTTCCCTTTGCTGCCTTTTTTGCCCTATATGGCTGGAGTATATTGTTCTCATACCGAAATTATTAAAGTGTTTATTTATTGGAAACGAAATTAGGATCGGGAGACGAAACTTAATTGCAGTCGTTATAATATGACGGGATTTCTATGCAACGTGAAATAAACGCAGTGTAAATTTTTATTTGATTTCCCCTAAGCGTGTCAGCCAATATGCAGTACAGAATTAAACCGTTGATGTTATTATACTGCGAGTCTATCTATATACCGTATAACTTCCAATACAGCACCCGCGGTTTATTTTAAAAAATAATTTTTATTCGCGGTCTATTAGAGACCCAACGGTCTAATGGAGACCCTCGTAGTCTATGAAAAAGTCGAGTCTATGTGTTCTCGCTATTTTTACGTATATATGCAACGTACTTATGGTATGCGCATTGTGTATAAGAGACCCGTGGTCTACTGGAGACCCGCGGCTTAATGGAAGATATACGGTACATTTATAATATTATTTATTATGCTTATTTTTATCACACTGTGTCTTTTGTTCTCGCCTTCTCATTCCCCAGCCCTTTATAATATTATTATTGTTTTGCAGAGCCCATAATATTCCCCTGTCATTTAATTTTGCTTTCGCATCGTTAGTTTCGTCACCGTCTTTTTTTAATACTCAATTCATGAGTCAAGACCATAATAAGACTTCACTCTCCAGACTGAATATTGGGACCGGGATATAATTTTCTCCTGACTGGATGCAAATTACTTAAATGTTGAATATTTATTAAATTTCCACCACGACTTTCCTGAGTCGTCATCGTGTTTGTGATTCACACTTAAAAACATAATCTATGTATAAGGAATAAGGAACTTTAAGGAACTATATATAATATACTGTAAGGAAAATTTAAACGAACTGTGCATACGGAAAGATAAGCTAACGACCGGAACGATCCTTTCAGTAAAGTCTATAAGGATTATTGTAAATTGCAAAGATTCCAGATAAAACTAAAAAGAAACAGTTGTCGTTTTAATTTACAGGATTTTTGTCACAACAGTTGAAACAATCATAACGATTCACCAGTTGCATATACATAGGTTAGTCTTTTTAATTGGTTGCGCTTTTCATGAGAATATTATGTACCTAGTTAAAATTTTCGTTGTAAAAACGGAACTGGGAAACGTTTCACTAATTTCACTGTCTCCGTCTCCAGCAATGATGAAAAACAATGAGTATTGCCTCATTTGCATAGTGAACATTTTGCACTCCTGAACTCCTGCTAGAGATTAAGCGGCAGACATTTCACTAATTATCGAATAGAACAAAGCATGTTGAACATGAATAAGAAACAAGATAAAATATGACTCACAGATCAGACACTCGGAAATAGTCAGTCGAAAGTCATTTTTAATATTATTTAATTATTTATGAAGCGTTATAGGGAGGAAGGCATATAGAGGAAGGAGCAAATCATTTTACAAACTTTAATTACTAATTTATTACAAATTACACATACACAATCGGGGATCCAGGGTAAATGGGCAGCTCCCCACCCCAAAATTATTTGTTTAACATAAGCAAAAACATAAGGGTATTTAAACCGAGATGGCCAACTTATATCGTAAATCGTAAGTGAAGAATCAAAATGATTCATATCCATTTTTAGCTATAAGAAAAAAATTCAACGTCAAAAGCTTCAAAATTTTCATGATCCTAAAAGCATGTATATATATGGAATGTTTTGGAACATTTTGTAATTTTCAAAAACATGTAAATAGAAATTTTTCACTTTTCAAAAATATGTAAGTAGAATATTTTGCACTGTTTAAAAACCTAGTAATTAACATTTTGCGCATCATTTTCTCGTTTTTTGATATACCTCAATACTTTTTGGAAGTGGGTCACTTTGATTCTTCACTCACCATATAATATATTGCCCACTCCAAAAAATATTTCTAGATCCGGCCCTGCATAGTACAACAACAGGTAAAAGTATGACTACATAGAAATTACGCCTTATTTACTTTGACTTCTAGGAGGAAAAGTCTATACGACATTTTAAGATTCCAATGACTGCACAATATTTATTGCATACCTACACTATAGGTAAACAGGATGTGATGTGAATGGAGGCTGTGTGGAAAGCAAATAGTCTTTTCAAATGCAAGCACTTTTAGTGTTTACTCTTTGCAGCTTGAGTTTGTCCTTAAATTTGGATTGGATATTGAAATGTTGATATCCCCATATAAGTACATATTATTGCAATTATATCCATGCAGTCTAGTCATTGACTGCGACTGCAGAATGAATCAATACTTTCGTATGTGTATTACAATAGGATCCTTTCTTGAAATACATTACTAACTAACGATACGTTAATTTTCCCAAAACTACCAAAAACAATTTTTAGTTATTCTTTTTTGCCTAGTAAACTTCGTAAAGTATAAATCCCTTACAATTCAAATGAATTTTCCAATTCCATTTCCATCGAAATAAAAGTGTAGATATGAGATTTTGGAACGTTCATGTCCACTTTAATACTGTGTGCCTTTGAAAGATAAATTTTTGGTGCTGGTAAACTGAATGGAAATAATGTGTGACTTCATAGGTTGTCCGCGTACTTCTACTACTAGTTAAAATATATAAGAAAAGAAGGGGGAAACTCTGCTGGGTCTGGGATCGATGCGTGAAGCTCAGACAGAGAGAGAGAGAGCTTCTATCCTATAAAATATTTATGGTTAAGTGTGACTGACATAATCCATTTTAATCCAATGAGATGAAGTATGTAGTGACTCATGAATTCTGTACTTTAACATGACAGTCACGGAACGAACGCATAGAGGTTAACACGGAGCCATACATATATTATAGAGCTTCACTTTTTTGAACATTTACAACTCTACAGAAAATTTCACCTTGCCCATAATACAGCTCCCCGGCACCGTCACCGACACCGACACTCGACATAGACATTCATAAGAATGTATTCCACGTCGAATTTTTACGACTCTGACATGCATGTTAGATGACAAGGGAAAGACATGACAATACATGAAGAGACAAGTTTAACCCGTGGGGATGAGAGGGAGCATCATCTGGGCTCTTCCCTCGTCTTTTCTTCCAAGTTCCTCGGTTTGTTTAAACATACAGAATCAGGGACACGTTACACATATAGATCGCGGGAGAAAAACTTACTATCCTCACGAGTACAACGTATATACAACTCACTCAGTAATAATCGATGTAAATGCTCCATATATATACGTATGTATTTCTTAATCAGCAAGTCCATTCCACCCAATGCATTGCATTATACTTAAACACTATTTAGCACCAGGACGGGACCAGCTTTAGCAATAATTTTATTTCCTTGTGCTAAAAGCTCTGGGAACTTTTTAAGCTGGATGAAGTCGGAGTCGTCTGGAAGTCTCCAAGATTTAAACTTACTATGTGACTGACACGATTATTCGGATTCTAACTACATGGTTGGATACACTTTAGAAACGTAGCGTAGGAGGATGAAAAATTCTGTGGAAAAATACGTACAAGTCTAACGGCATTATTACATATATATGAAGAGTTGTTTGGTAAAACAGGGTAAGTCCATTTTTAAAAAACAAATGAGATTATTTGCTAAATGTGTACTACTCAACTAAATGCGTTTCTGTGTTGAATGGTAAAGGTCAAAGCTCAACCAAAAAAATTTTTTTAAACAGCCAAAATTTCGTTGTGTTTTTAACAAAACGGGATAAGTCCACCTAAAATAATCATTTCTGATTTAAAGGTCTTTGACTGTTTTATTTCGTTGTCTGTAGAAGACAATTGACAATTGCCTTGCGTAAATTTTTTGATGCAAGAAAAAGATTAAAAGTTAAAAAAAGTTTGGTTTCACTCAAAACGATTAAAATTTCATCTCATGGATTTTTGATTCCATGTTAAGTTATTGATTTTGGGGCAAAACGGAAAAAGTCCACAAATTAAAATGTTTGAAAATTGTCTAAACAAATTCCCTCTAGATTTATAAAACTATAAGTGTAATAACGCTTCGTTCGTTGCAGTACCTGCAGAAGAAAATTGAGTTTAAAAAAATAATCCTGTCACATTTTATGCATTATTCATTATTACAGAAAAATTTGGTTTAAAGGACTTGGCCCGTTTTGCCAAAAATATCTCCATATATGTATATAGCGATGTCTCAGACAAATATAAATACAAATTTGATTAGAACAATTTTCCAGATATCCGAATCCGACTCTATACAGACTCTGTACAAGACTTTCAAAGCATTTTAAAATACCTATATATGTGCATATAGGGATAAAAATAGAAATACTATATGGTATATCTCGCAAAAAAAAACTTCTGTGATCAAATATTTATTTTAATTTTTGACGGAGAAAACTGTATCAAAACAAAGTAGTCCAATTCATAATAATTTCATGGGAGCATCTCAACTGCAGCATCCGCTAGCACAGTCTTTATAAAATGAGTTGACACAAACATTATAGAGATTATATAAAATCCTTACGGGGATAAACTGACGTAGCTCGGTAAAGAAAAACAGAGTAATATAATATAAATGGTGTAGTGGTGCCCCGGGGATACATAGGCTACAACAGAGCTGTAGATCTAAACACCTACACGTTAATTGCCTATTTATTTGGCTTTATGCTTTCATGGAATTTCTACCTGAATCTCTGAAGTATACAATTCCATCTTCCATCCTCTAAATCCAAATCTACCACCTGAAGTAAATCTTATAACAAGGGAACAGAAAACAAAAGAATTTTCAGAGGGCGGCGGGCGGTACCAAAAAAAGCAAATAAAAACAAAGAGGCACAACACATTTTAATGTGGAGCAAGGAAGCTCCGGTTTCATCTCATAGCCTCAAAAAAATAAAAGGACAAAATATAAAATGCTCAGGTAAGACATTAAAATTAGAATTCATTGAGGAACACATAAAAATAAAGGAGAACGAGAAGTCATAAAATTTGAAGCTGAAACTGGCTACAGGTAATTGCTACAGTAATTAAAATAAGCGTTCTATATTTAAGCAAAGGCTTTCCCCACACTTCAATTTCCAAGGGCACTGAGGCTATGATGTTGTTAGTGTTATTGGTTCCACCCTAAATAATTACCAAAGGGATAAAAGTGGGACAGGTATTTAATTTCAATGCATTAGTATTTTAGTACCTATGTGCCTCTATCCGTATATATATAATATATAGATTGTAAATAGGTAGTAGTATATGCAATGTACGAAAACAAAATGAGCTATTTCCGGCCTGCGTACAGATTTCCTCCTGTGGATATATGACTTATACTATTCCATTTAAATATACATGTTAATAGTGATACTTAACTGTACGGTGGCCTACGGCCATTTCCAAATGTCACTACCAGTAAGTAAAAGTCCATGACAGAGAACAAAGTGAGAAATGAGAAAAAACTCGTATGCCTTTACAAAGCCTAACCATGCCCTAAATTTGAGGTTCCAGGAATTATTTTTGTGCTTTAGAAGAATATAGCTAGTGCAGTATGGATGGATGCGGATTGTGTGAAAATACCTGAAAATTGAATTTAGGTTTATTTCATGAGATAATTTAAGAGTAAATTAGTTAGCTTTTAATACTGACGTTTGGAATTGGAGTATAATGACTTCGTATGTGAAGAAGGCGCTAATTAGAGCGACCAGAAAGCTTTTGCTGATGATGAAGTAACCGCACCCAGAGATTCCCACTTGGCAAGCCGTCAGTTGCGAGACAAACCGTCCAATCTATAAACATACAAAAACAAAAAACAATTAATGTGTGTACATATATGTACAGATGCATTTAGTAAGTAGTCATGCATCATCCATCAGTCCATCAACAGCTACCGGTCGCGGTCCCGTTCCCGGTCCCGGTCCAAGGTTCCGGATTTATTTCCATTTATTATACGTTTGCAGTAGGTATAAACCTTTGGTATAATTGTGTACAAATATTATAGACGTAAAATATAATATTAGCTACCGAAACAAAGTCAGAGTATTTCGTACAACTGTTTTTTTTTTCACATTCTGGAAATAATATTTCTACAATATAGCAGTTAAGTGCTCCACACTCCATGCCGTACCGTCTCGTCCCGTACTGGCTAATAATTCCGAACGTGCATAATTGTATTAAATTATTTCAAAAACAGGTGGTACATAAATACGTACGACTAATAGACGAAAATTACTGTTCGGTAAATCAATGGATGAGGGCCAACTTTGAACCGATGTCAGGGCGTCGTGTGCCTATCACAAACAAGAAATACAAGCAATTGCTTTTAATTGAAATTATTTATTGGTTTCCTTTTTGAATGCAGTGTGCATTATATATACACGCATTAACATGTATTATTATAAAATAAATTCAAATCTAAATTCAAATCCAACTACATTTTTCTAATGTTTAACTTTAACCTTTTCATTTAGATTCGCAGCAAGCCATGTCGGTAAAAGTATTCTTGTCATTTGGAACAGAAAAGCAGTCACACTCTCCACGGTTACTATCCATTGTGGATGATTTAAATCTTCACGAATGCCAGTGTAAAGCCTCGTGAAAAGATAGCCAGCGTTTCCCAAATATGAGAGCAGAAACAGTGGAGAAAATAGGTTGTTACAAGCCTGTATAATATGTTGTGGTACAATTATGTAACCATTATAGCTATAATTAATAGATCATTGTGTTGACCTTAGCGTGTGAGTATAATTACTTACGATTAGTACGAGTATAGCGTAAACCGACATTTCCCACCCAAACATTTCCTATCCATGACCAGTGTAGAAATAAAATGCAAGTAGGTACTACTATTTATAAGTTTACAGTGATAACTCGGTCCTAGGTTTGGTCATGGGTAAGAAATGTCCGGATAGGAAATGTCCGGATAGAAAATATTGAAATACAAACTTTCCGAATGGGAAATACCCAGATAGGAAATTTCCGGATAGAAACTGACCGGATACAAAATATCCGGATAGGAAATGCCCAGATAACAAATGTCCGCATAGGAACTGTCCGGATACAAAATGTCCGGATACGAGCTGCATGGATAGGAAATGTCCTGATAGAAAATGTCCTGATACAAAATTCCGAATAAGACATGTCCGGATAGGAACTGCCGGCATACGAAATGTAGGAAATTATTATTTCTGAATACAATATGTCCCGATAGAAAATGTCCTGGTAGGAACTGTTGTTATCGGAAAATCCCGTATGCAAAATTTTCGGGTAAGAAATTTCCTAATAGGAACTGACGGAATAAAATACCCGGATAGGAAATGTCCGGATAGGAAACGTCCGGATAGTAAATGTCCGGATAGGAACTTTTGGGATACAAAATGTCCGGACAGAAACTGGCCGGATACAAAATGTCCAGATAGGAGCTTTCGGGATAGGAAATGTCCTGATAGGCAATGGCCTGATGGAAAATTTTTGAGTATAATGTGTCGGGATAAGAAATGCCCAGATAAGAAAAGTTTGGATAAAAGTTTGGATGTCGCGATATGAAATGTTAGGATAGTAGCTGTTGGGATAGGAAGTGCCCCGATACAAAATTTCTGGGTAGGAAATGTCCTGATAGGAACTGACGGGATAGAAAATGCCCGTATAGGAAATGTCCGGATAGGAACTGTCGAGGTGCAAAATGTCAGGATATGTACTGTCTGTGTAGGAAATGCCCGGATAGGAAATGTCCGGACAGGAAATCCGGTAGGAACTGCCTGGATACAAAATGTCCGGATAGGAAATTTCTGGATACAATATGTCCCGATAAGAAATGTCCGTTAGTGACTTCCTGGATACAAAATGACCGGACAGGAGCTGTCCTGATACAAAATGTCCGGAAAGAAAATTTCCTATACCCTTGGTATAGCCGTAGTCGCATAGAAAGAAGCTATGATAATATATTATGTATAACATGTATATATTGTACACCTGAAGTAAGCCTGTTATCTGCCTATGATCCGATCGCATTTCTTCCAGCATAGAATGATGAAGATCTCCAGCCCTCGCCAAAGCCCGATTCAGGCGGGTATAGTAGCGCGTTATGACGATACAGAGAATGGACTGGAGGACATCTGTGAAAGCCCAGCCCATATCACAGTACAATGTGCCGAACCAAAATATTAGCCCAGAGCAAAAGCTCCCCCATTCGTTCCCTAATTCACTATTAAAACTCTGCAAGTAGGTCACAATGGTGGTTGAATTAGATCTGTAAGCTTGAAGTGCATAAGCGTTCATTTGAATTAAATAATGTTTCCATATGAAACGAAAAAGAAGTTTTTTATTTAATTTTGGATGATACATATGAAAAGAGTGGAAAATACAGATTCCAAACTTGCCCTTACCCACTGAGCTAAAATACAAGGAATTAATTATGAGCTGACAAATTAAAGTGATGAGAACAAGTGAATTACATAATTTGACGAGACAGCCTGCTTTCTCTGCATTCTTACGATTAGAAGAAGATTTGGTATTATTGTGAGTAGTACGGAAAATACTACTAGTGCTTAAATTTGAGCTGGATTCGGACTCGGATTTGGTGTACTTGTTACACGTTGTCTCGACCTGCTTAAAAAGGTCAAGTAGTCCGGGAAGCTGGCCCACTCGCCATGACATGAACAGACCATTGAGGAAACAATGAGCGTAGTATACAAAATTCTCGACTGCATCCACAACACTCCGCTGAGGATGAGACACATTCACTGTGAATGAGATGACAAGTAGGTAAGTTGAATTAAGAAAGAGTAGACCATGGATACTATGGGCACACAATATATTCAACCACTGGACACTGGGTGGGGGTAAAATGGTCAACGTAGTTGAGCCCACTTTGCTTACAGGACACATTCCAAATAGTCTCGCTAGTCGCAAGTATGGCCACAAGCATTGGAAATATTCAAATTCAGTCGTCCTGGAAGTAGTCACATTTTTCTCAGCTTCTTCCCCCTCAGTGGAAATTTTCTTAAACTCCAGATCCCGTCTAAAGTTTGGATTATTGGAACTCTGAAGAAAGGCTGACTGGAACTGGGAGTCATTTCTATTCATTTCACAAGCACCACCAGCACTGAAATTATTATTGCTTCTATTTAATTTTCCCGGATTATCATTTTTAGGGGAGCTTGACAGAGATTGAGAAATTTCAAGTTTTCCAGTAAATTCGCCTTTATGCGGATTAAACGAGCTACTTTTCCAATACCGAATGCTATTTCTATTTGCACTTACCAACTGATGCACAACGCTTAAACGAATTTCTTCCCCCCTACCTGCCCCTGCCATTGAAAATTAATATGAGCTTTAAAGCTTACGCTTCCATATTGTAATTGTAGCACCTTAAAATCGTTATCTACTGGTAATTGTAATAATGATTGTATCACTCTGGCACGTGTCGTATATATAAAGGTATATCCTTAAGAGGAAGGGAATGTCACTACTTAATCGTGTGTAATTTGTCTGACTAAATTTAAAATGTATTCCCTTGCCCTTCTCTAAAGATACATTTTTTAATGGAATGAAATACTTATGGAATACTCTTACCAAAAATATGACATGTACATTCCATATTACATACTACTTTATTCAATTAATAACTTGTAAATGGATTTTTGAAATATCGTAATATAGCTTCGTTATGCACACCTTAAGCGAGACATTATTTGTTACTTAGTTTAAGAGATGACTGATACAGGTTCCTCTGAATGCTTACAATAATTTGTGACCATTAGTCCATGACATATCATAATAATTACAATGCGGAGCATGTGTCGATCGTTTGGTTATTTATTTATTCTATCCAAACCAAATAATCCAAGTCCTATATGTATGTATAGTATTCGTCAGTAATCTTTCCAGCTTGTGTCTTGGCTTGGGTGAGCCAGTTTGTGTTCCATATATGTATGTATATAATAATTGAATCACCACACAATGTCTCTCAATCTTTTTCACTACAAAATTCTGAACGACCGTCTAATTGCACTCTAGAACTGTGAAAGGCAGCTTAGAACATATTTCTTATTGACATTATTTTGCGAATAAAAATAGTCAAACCCATATATCAGAATCAAAATCTTAATCAGTTGACGGCTGATAGACAGGTAGACAGTTGGCTTTACAATCGATAATAATTATTGCAATCACCATGGATTACTCGTTAAAATACTTCCATAACGGAGTGTCAACTGACAACATTTTTATAGTGCCTACTTTGGCAGCATAGCTTTAAATTAATCAATTTTATTCGTGCTGTAAACAAAAATACAAAGTAACACCTTCCGGCCGGGGATTTATTCGAATCTAATAATTAGTGTACTCCATTCCATTTTAATGTTTAATTTAATTTTTAACTTAATGCAAACTTACATAAGAGAGATAGTAAAATTTTATTTACAACTGGCGCACTATTACGCTTGCCATTAAGACACAGTAAAAACAAAACACATTATTTACAAGGTAATTATGATTTTTGTAAAACAAACAATAACATTATTTTAAATACGAAAAATAATAGTAGCTCAAGTAAGTACAAGTTAATTATTAATAAAGCAGGAGCTGAGCAATACTACCCAAAATAAATACCAATTTTAAGCCGAACTATAACTATAATAACAATGTTGTCAGTAACTTTTATATAATTTAAGGCTTTCGGTTTCACACGTCACGCCTGAACAATCCACCGATCCACCGTTTGTTAAACCTGAGTAGGTACTTCCTGTTTGGATTTGCGTTGTACAAGAATGGCACCTGTTACACCATGGCAGAAAATGAAATTTGTGGAAACAGTAAATATTTTATTGGATGGCAAGAAACTAAACAGAGTAAGTAGTCAAAGTTTCTACACCTTTCCCAATGTATTCTATACACAATCCAGGCAAGTTTCAAATTAAAGAATGACAATATTTTGAATACGGATGTTGACTGTTATTTAGTGTAAAAAAGAAGAACCAATGGATCCTTGTTGTTTTCCGGGATTAACATATTACCATAATGGCAAAGAGAACATCTGCTGTAAGGAACCGTATGAGTACAACTATTTATTCTGTGAGGGATATGATCAGAATACTCATAGGGATGACAGAAAGCATCCATATTTTTATTTACAAATTGATCAAGAAGTAAGTACTTCCTTGGTATCCGAATTAAATTTTTTTTAAATAAACATTTTATACATGCATATAGCTGTATGTATATGCAGTAACAATAACCAACTCTATGTGTATTGCAAGAATTAAATCTAAAAGTACAGATAAATAAAGTGCATAGGCATTTTATTTTGGGACTTTAAATTCTGACACGTTTTGATTTAGGAAGCATACCCGTGTCGAAAAGTTCCACTGCTAACAAGCTCAAACTATGGACATCGTCCTCCGATTGACCCAATGGGCAGGTTCCCCAAAAAGAATGTTATTCCAACATTCTACCGTCACACTGGTGCTCCGTACTGTCAAAATGCAAATGGATACCAGTCTCTCAGATTGAATCCGACATGGGGTTTAAAATACAACGAACAATTTGGATATACATACAGTCCACCCAGGGCATGATTTTTAGGTTAAGATATGGACAATATATTATAATTTATAATGTTGGCATTAAATATTAGATATATTTATTAAAACTGGCTGGCAATAAAATTTACAAGTTTAAATTCTTACAAACGTGTTTGTAAGTTATATGACTTACATTCTATACATAAAAAACCGGCAAAGCCCCTCGTTTTTTGCTTCCTACCACGCCCGTAGCAAAAATAGTTATTTTCTAGTTAATTTGGTAAACTTCACGCCAAACCTTAATAAAATATCAAATATCGATAGGTTACTCAAACTAACCAAGTATTACTATGGAACACCATTCCTGTTAAAATTCATAATAATAAAAATCATAAGGACTTCTAATTTGATTTATGTAAATGGATAATTGATATGTGTAAAGATATAAAGAAATATATGTATAAATATATTTATTTGTATAACGTAGACTAGTTGAATGTTCCCATTTGCCTAACCTTCCCTAAACCCTAAATCAAATTGACATGATATTTATATTATATACCTGGTAATTTATTAAAAAAATTTGTAGCATAGTATTGTAAAGGTTAGAACTGACCATTCTTGGAAATAAGTGTTTGTGCGCTTTATGGATTTGACAATATAACAATCACAATTTATAAATTATCGATCGGTTACTCAAAGTATGCTCAAGTTGCATATCATAAGAATGGCAACGCCAATTATGAGGAGATTATTTGTAAATTTCGCCTATACATATTCAGGAGTTTTCGAACCATAAACGAAATTTTGGACACCCCCCC
>JAQFZE010001937.1:0-15993 GCA_034695245.1 Dicyrtomina saundersi | reverse complement strand
AAATTCTTTCCACGCTGTTTCAATTTGTCTGGGTTGAACACGCCATGATAAGACCGTAAAAATGAAAGCAAGCATCACGGCACGGTCACGGTGGCAAGTTGGTCAAGCCATAAAGCTGACTAGTGAGATGGGAAAAATCTGATACTTCTTAGGCCGGTGACTCTGATTTAACATCTACGACCTACCTGATTTTTTCTTGTTGGAACCAAAGAAAGATTCTTGAAGGATTGAAGGATACGGGAAAGTCATATAACAGCCTCTCGTCGTTCGTACTGTCGACTGTCGATTGACTGAAATAGTACAGTAAATAATGCACAAAAGTGAACATGCCATATGCCATTTCTATTCCCCATTTAACATTTACGACGAGTCCCTCTCGTTTGTTATCATTTGTTCATATATTTATATACTACACAGCCGAGAGTTCGAGTTGACTTGAGCTGTAATTTCATTTCCAGTGCCAGTCAACGCAGTAAGTAAATTAAGATCACTCTCGAAGATAAAATAATGATGTTTGGCCTGTCGTTGCGTGGACCGTAAACCGTAAGACCTCTTATCTTCTCTGTGGTCGTGCCTATCTATGTGCGTCACACGTCCACATACATATACATAGGTACACAAGTATAAGCTACCTTTAGGTGTAGGTACTTTCATCTCATTGGAAATCACCTAGCGTGTACTACCAGTGGTATACTGTCCCAAAGCTACTTCAGCACGCGGGTATATACTAATCATGTTACATAAGTCATGTCATAAGTAACTTGGGCATAGTTCTTTCAGACCAACTCCGAGTCCAACTTAACCGAATGACACCAACTGACAAGCTATAGTTTGCTTCCTGCTGCCGGTATCGGTTTCGGTACCAGTAAACCGTTCACGAAGTACTATAGTAGAAAAACGGAAAAAGTAACTTGTGTGCAAAACTAGTGAGCTTGCAAAAAAAAACTGAACAGAGAAACTCAGGAGGAAGCAAGAAATGAACAAGAATAGCTACTACTACTACACTACACACATTAGCATGTATATGTACGGACGCCCATTAATGTATTTGTATTTCTTATCTATCTACTCACGACTTCCTATCTCTCCTATCTATACCATAAGGGGAAAAAACGGCATGAAAAAAGAAAACCGAAAAGGTTCAAGTACATATTATATCGTCTATGGATATATAATTACACGAGTGTATAGGGCGGACAGAATAAAGAAAGATATCTGTTGAGAATATCTGCTGCATATTATCGACTACTGCTCCGTCTCTCACTAAAGTGCTGGGACTGCAAAGTTTCTCCGGGATCCGGTCCGTTCGGTCTGTCGGTGTTATATTGTACTGCTGAGGGAACGAGTGAGCAGGTGCACCTTATACCCTATATATACATCCCTGCACTTGATTTCCTTTCTCTCTCTCGCTCTCGTCGTCCTCGTGGCATATAAACGAATTTCGGAATTTGAATCCCGGTCTTCCCCGAGAGCCGAATCCCGGATATTCGCCAAATATTGTCCTACACGTCTCCAATGCTATTTCTTATATATTATGATGTAAATACATAGCCAAGTCTGAAGCATATATTCTTCGCAAAAAACTTACATATACATGGATATGTCGCTCGCTGCCGATATGTAGAAAATAGTATATAGACTATAGACGCATATATCATTTTTATGTATGTACTGAGCATAGTGTCAATGTATGTATTACACTGTAGGGAAAATCTCATCTGCGAAACTGCGAACTGCGAGAGCGAGCAAGGCTATACATACCGATACTGTTAAACATACAGAAGAGGTAGGAAAGTACACACATAATATACATAGGTAGGCCAGCCAGAGAGACTATAGAAGTATTAAGGTTCGGATCTCCGGGTATTAAACTTTTACTTTAACAATTCATTACGGGTATATATATATATACGTATGTATGGAAAAGGACACACACACATACATACACACATCGTTAAGAGACCACGTAGGAAAGAATTGGGAGAGTTACAAGGAGTTTTAGTCTTAATACCGGCTTGGCTCTGGCCATAAAACCTTCACCATTAGTTATCCAGCCAAGAGTTTCACACACTTCACGTACTCGCAGCCTCATAATATTATTCGTCACCGTCATTCGTCGTCTGTTATTAGTACTCGGTTAAATTTGGGTATTTGTGGTGATTGTGGAGTGGGAATGGGAATGGAAGTGGGACAATTTAATAATTAAATCAATAACATTTTCTTCATTCTGTCCTCTTCCTCTTTATTCTGCTAGCTGAACCGTATCATCATCATCCATGTATATAATAACTACATTAATTTGAAAATGAGTAGTTCATAATATTATAATAATCGCTTCGAAAATCAAACGAGTGTCTATATAAGTAAATAGAAACAAAAAATAAATAAGCCACACCATTTAAATAATTAGCGTGCCTTTCATTTCTATCTCAAAAATTATTTCCAACATTTTTGACTATAGATTGTGATAGATCCATGAAGGAACTTTAATAGATTCTCATTACCTATAGAAATGTACTTGCTGTATAGTACTGCTTAAAAGAGAATATACTTAAAAATACCAAGAAAACCAAATACCAAATATAAGAATTCAAAATAATTAAAAACTGGTAGGTAACAAAAGTCTACTACTATACCTACTGGTACACTTGTAAAATTATTAGACTACACACTTATGTAAAAGGTTCAAAAATAACCAAACGGATAACTTCATTATTTTGAAATTAGTCAAAGTCAAAGGAAACAAATAGAACTACTTTTTTTAATTGCTTTGAATTTAAAATATTTTTGTAAAGCGGAAGGTGTAATCGTTTATTGTGTAGCTGTAGCGCTTTTACTAGTAAAGGTGGAGCCTATTCAGGATTTAAGTGGTATAATAGAAGCTAAGTAGGTATTCTTTCCGAGCTAGAAGAGTAGCGAAGGAGCAGCAACCTATGTACTACAATATAGTTGATAGTATTTTTAACTTCATGATTCGTGATACAATATCAACTGCTCGGTTCAAATTATAGACAACATTATATATTAGCTTACATTTTACATTGTATGTGTCGAGCACATATACTGAGGCATGTATATACTTTACAAAGATCAATTTAAAAAGTTCATTACGATCACACAAAAAATATATTTAAAGGCTAAGGCTACATAACCTTTACAAAAATCCGCATAGGTACTTTACATAGATAATTATATAATTACGGAAACGCTACATTTGAACTGAAGCAGATCCATCAAGGAAGAGGGGAAGTATATAGATCGCATTTAGCAAAAAACAACTCTATGATATTAGTTGAAGTAAAAAAATGAGCGTGCAGTTGAAAGTTATTGTCTTCAGTTGAGGAATGAATGCTAATTATAAAAAAGTTAGCAATTAGCATGCACTTACTGCATACTTACCTAAGTACATAATTAAAAGTTTTTAGAACTCAAAAAGATTAAAACAAAAAGTTGTGTATTAATAATATAAATGAAATATAAGTTCATCTGTGACAAAATTCAAAGAATAAAACTTCAATATGCAAGAATTTCTCAAGAATTATAATATAGTGTCAATTTAAATGTCATTCAAATAAGTAGGTAGTACTTATACTACGTATACTTGGTACTACTTAGGGTAAAACACATTAATACTATACAAACACTGTGCTATATAAGGTTCAATATAAAATGACAAAACTGAATTAAGCCGAACTGCCGTCTTGAATTTAAATAGCACCACAGTCAAAGTTGAAATGAATGTAAAGTCAAAATAATTTATATTCAGAATTAAATTCCCATTGAGTAAGTACCGGGGGTAATATATTGCCACTTTAATTAAACAAAATACCTTCCACATGATACTTATATATAAAAATGAAAATTACCATTTACTAAAATGTGAAGTGGCTTATTACATAGTTTGTGCTTCTAGAGGTAACCAAATAGTAAAACAGTAACAGTTTATAACAGTAGTGCCCTCCTATAGTTTTAATCGTACAAGCCTGCAAAAGAGCGGGGGGT
Organism: Dicyrtomina saundersi; assembly: GCA_034695245.1. Lineage (NCBI taxonomy): Eukaryota > Metazoa > Arthropoda > Collembola > Symphypleona > Dicyrtomidae > Dicyrtomina > Dicyrtomina saundersi. The sequence goes on along the minus strand of JAQFZE010001937.1, from coordinate 11,991 downwards.
GGGGGAATTGTGTGTGCTAAAGTCAAAAGTTCAGAACCATTGACCTTTATAATCTTATCAAACTTTGTCTAAACTACTTACTGAAAAATAAGTTGTATTTAAATAATTTCAATGCCACATTAAACGATAATAATTAAATTTAAAGGGTGTTCTCGGGAGGAGACATATGAAGAACATACTAGTATGATTGTGATTTGTATTTGTGATTCTCCATTGAATAGAAAATTGAAATGATAATGATGGAGAGATAAAAGAAGAAGTATAAGAGAAGATAGAAAATTAAAATACGAATACTAAAGAATGGTCTGAGGAGAGGATTTGAAATTTTCTGGAGTTGGCTGGAGACCAGCCACAGTCTGTGATTGGCCAATGGAAGGTACGTGACTTGAGAGGCGAGAGGCGCGATAAATGAGACTTGTCCCGTAAAATTCTATAAATTCCTAATTCCTAATATTCCTATTCCTTATCCTGACTTAGCAAAATATTTCCTCACGTCACGTCGGTCACGTTTAGGTTTAGGATCACACGATTTATATCACCATCTATATGTATATCCTATAATAATAGATTATTGATATAACTCAGGTGGATTAAAGATTAGTTTTTAGACTGACTGACGGAGGCAATCTTCCTACCTTCGTCTCTCTCTCTATCTCTCTCCAAATTATTTTTAATAGTCAATGTTACTATCATCCGAACTTTCTCTCTTTCTCTACTACTACACTTCAGGTATTTCCTCGTGGCTGTTGACAATGGCGGGAGTGGGAAAGAAACCTCGGGTCGCTGACTTTGCTGCGGTCAATGAGAAAGCAGTGGACGATGTGAGTCTTACATGGTTCTACGAGCCACGAACTTTGACTCTCCTCTTTTTTGCAATTGGAGCACTCATCTACTTTGCATTTAACCGGTATGATTTTGTTTTGTAATTACTAATTACATAACATTATAATTACATAAAAAATAATAATTAGGTAATTTAATAATATATATGTAAATGGTAGACAGGCAGGCAATTAAAAATTAAAATGCTGTTTTATTGACGGAATGCAGCATGTCAGTCAGTGAACTTTTTTTTGTGAATTAATTTTATTCTTTTCTACCTAATTTCATACGAATTGATAAATTTGGGTGCTAACAATTATTAAGTACAGTTACATTCAGCTTTTAAGTTTGTATGGGGTTATGTAGGTAATTAAACCTCGTGTCCGCTATTTTGAGTGTACTTACCTGCCCAACTGAATGGTTCTTTAGTATTTTTTATCTGGCAATCTATTTGTATCTGTGATGCAGCCAGCTATAGTAGTCTCGTGCACGTCACACGTGTACACCATGTATTATGATGTACGGTTCTTGTAGATTAGGCCCTTTAAATATCACTTCATGCTGGATTATGCAATTTGCCTGTGTAACCTACCCACGTGTAGGATGTGTGTGATGTGTGACGTTTGTAGCTTGGTAAATATTAAAAATTTGATTAATTGATTCTTTATGCCCAATTGCACACTTTTAGATATAGTAAAGTACTTTACTTACATAATTTAAATTTGTCTGCTGCGAACACTTGGATATTTGAATTTATCACTGTGCTACACTAGAACTTAGTTAGAATTTTTCTGTTATTAATCACGCAAGGATAAATAAAGGATGATAAAGGCAGAAGGAAAACATGTGTATGAAATGTGAAATGTGTTCTTAATATTTTGTTATAATTCATTTTTTGTTATATTATTAATTATTGTGAATTTTCAGAGATGAGTCCGACCTGCAAGAAAATATCAGTACGGGCTTTATGGCCGTCGTATTCTTTTTTCTCATCATATCTATACTGGCATTTCCAAACGGACCATTTACTCGACCTCATCCAGCAATTTGGCGGATGGTTTTTGGCCTATCCGTACTGTATCTTGTCGCCCTTAATTTTATTCTTTTTCAAAATTACCAGACTGTCAAATCTATTTTCTTGTGGTTTGACCCAGCTTTATCAAATTTTTCAATCGATAATGATAAGGTAAGACATTTTATTTTTTGTGTTGCTACATTAAAAATTATGCGTTGGAAGTGTAACGTAAGGTGCTTCTTATATGAAATGTTTTCAACGTCGATAAATTTCGTGAAATTGATATTATATTTTTGTTAGAAATAAATGTAATACAGGAACTCGGAAAATTCTTTGCTGCGTCCATTACATATTGTACCGATTGTACGTGTATAGTGCTAAGCTATGAATCTCAATTGCCATTGAATAATTATAATAAATGTTTATGGTTGTATCCGGCCACCCTCCTGTGATTATACGGCAATTAAATGACGCCCATTAATCTTGTCAGATCAGATCAGCTTCAGTGCAGAAAGCACAAATAATATGCAAATAAACATGCAATAATTATTGATCAAACCTGAATTGATTGGTCAATTCGTGTGCCTACTGTTTGAAACCACATTAATTTAAAGGCAATTATTGTCTAATTATGTGTTGTCCTTGTAAGAATTCTATAAAATTCTTCTTTCATAAACTCACTATTCCCGACATGTGGAGTAGGAATTATTACATGCTCTACATGCGCGAAAAATAAGCACTGCTGATGCTCATATTATTATCTTACATGCATACTGTATTTCCTGCAATAGTAATAGTAGAGCCCGTGAGCAAAAATTCTGCCCCCGTGAACTATTGCATACCCCTTGTGCTACCATATAATAGTGTGTCAAACAGACCCGTTTACTACTCAAGCTCCTACCTCTCAGTTACGTGTACTATTACAGGCCCGTGCACTATTACAGGAAATACGGTAATAGGTTTTTCGTTTGAGTTTATTGCTATAATATGTAGCTTTTATACCGTAAACATGATTACACTCCTAGCGAAGCACATGCTTCGGTTATTGGTATAATCACTTTTTTCCTACATTCTTGATGACAAATTAGGTGTGCAAAATCACTAGTCAGTAATTAGCATAATATAAGCACTTTCAGTTATAGAATCAGAGTAATAAAATTTTGATTGAGATTCTTAGCCAACAGTCTAAAATGCTATGGCATATACAGCTTGAAATCGTTTAAAATATTTGTTTAGGTTGTCTGTTAATAAATTGAATGATTGTTTAGCTTGCTCCGCTTGCATTATAACTCTTGAAATGTTACAGGAAGTTTGAAAGACAAATCTAATAAAAATGTATTTGTTTACAGGAGTATGGAGTTAACTGTTCTCAAATTACGGTGGAACGCGTATGGTCTCATATTGACGTATTCGCACTTGCTCATTTTTTGGGATGGATTCTAAAAGCAGTTTTAGTCCGTCATGTAGGAATCTTATGGACTATCAGTGTAACTTGGGAAATCACTGAAGTCGCTTTTGCTCATCTTTTACCGAATTTCGTGGAATGTTGGTGGGATGCGATTATCCTTGATATTTTTCTCTGCAACGGGCTGGGAATATGGATTGGTATGAAAATCTGTAAACTTCTGGAGATGAGAGAGTACAAATGGGAATCTATCAAGTAAGTTGTTTTTTACCATCCATTGCATATATTTATTTTTATGTGTTACATATGCAACTTGAATACATTGCATGCATCTTCCTCATTTTATTCTCTTAATGTTTGCTTTGCGCAGTTGTTATACTTCCCAGTTTTATCTATATCTTATTTCCGATTGTTTGTGTAACTTTCAGAACCATTCAGGGAACAACAAAAAAATTAAAACGAGCTGTCCTTCAGTTTACGCCGGAAAGCTGGACTCCGGTAAGATGGCTAGATCCTTGTTGCAGCTACATGCGGCTAGTGGCAGTGTACCAACTTGTCATATTTTGGCAAATTGCCGAGCTCAATACATTTTTTATTAAACATATATTTGAGACGCCGCCGGCTCACAAAATTGTCCTCTATAGGCTAGGACTTCTTTCGCTTATTGTGGCACCGTCACTGAGGTAAGCTATATTTATTTTTCTTTCTTAATTTTCGACCACGTTTACAAAATGGTTAAGTTTATTCGATAATCTAAGTACTACCATGGAGTTAATTTCCAAAGTGCCCATAATAATTATATCATATAAATTAAGACGTCCACATCTGGATTGTGCTTGCGATTATGCGAACATGATTATGGTTAGCCTACGCAAAAATTGAAAATCAAACATAATTGCTTGTAATAAGAAATGATTTACGGGTAATGTAACCTTGTCTCATCTAAGACTGGTATGGTGTTGCGGTGACGTTTCTACGAAATCCATTGTTTCAATAATTTCATCAACGTTGATACTTTTATTAAGTTAATAATTTTATGTCGGATCCAAGCGCTAAAGGGAAATACATATTATAGAATGTAATTTAACAATTAGCAGAGTAAGGTTGTGTGTGCGTGGATACGCATCCTTTTAAGTGTATCGAAAGCCTCACCGACAAAATGAAACTACTTCTTGGTCTAAGCACATAGTTAATCTTATGAAGCCATCAATCCCCACACAACCTTGCTTTTTATTTGCTCACTCCAATTTGGGTAAACCAAAAAACCAACTGTACACAGCAAGTTCACATAAATCACTTGGGCTTCCAAAAAACAAAAACAAAATCAGCGTTTGATATCATCGTCAATTTTGTATTTGTAATATATGTGCTGTTCACTTAGTTTTTGGATTCGTTTCAGTAATTCAGCTAACCAAATACAAATTAAAATGTATAGTCTACCCTATTAAAATCCATATAAATCTCTTCTTCTCAAAAAGGAAATTGTGTAGCATATTTGTCGTGACAATTTTGTCTATCTTACTTGTGATGGTGGTAACCATTTAAATTTGAAAATTAAAGGGAAGTCGTTCTACGCTAGTATAGGGTTTAAGTGTACTAATGCATAAAGATAGACGGTATCTTCGTAGCTCACAGATCTCTTTCTGTATTTTGTACTATTGGATTTTTATGTATGTGTTTATTAAGGAGAGAAGTAGGTAGGTGCCTACCTACCTAGGAAAAGGTGTCTGTGTGTATGCGTGTGGCTCGTCAGGAAAAGACTGCGGCCGTGGCAAAAAGACATGAACTGCTTGAGAGACCAACACCAATTTTATACATTAGAGTAAGATCTTATAGCCAAACCACAAAGTGGTTCTGTGGACACGTTTGAGTTTAGAGTTTGTGGGATCTACCTGTGTTTTCAGTAAAGTTCTGGCAGGACTTATGCTTATGCTCTATCTTCTGTACATATTCTTTGAAAGGATGAGCTGACTGAGGGTAGGCAGAAGGATGGTAAGAAAAGCTGTCAGTTATCTTGTTTGTCCCTCCCCGTCCACACACGTTCAGTAGGACTCAGGATGACGCCAGAGTTGGTTGGTCCACACGGAGCTCTACTGAGTTGCCCGATCATCAACGAACAATACAATGAGCTATCCTTTCCATGTCCTATCTTCTCTTTATAGGCTTCCAATTATCTTTAATGTAAGGTACAATATCCATTTCTTCCATGTTTGCAAGTATTCAAATTTATCATAGCCTTTTTTCTCTCCAATACTTTACTTACATTTACTGTGACTATCAAACCACCACCACCACCACACAAGTACCAACTGCAGCTATTACTATATTGGGAGGCCTCTCGCCTATACTCAATACTTGCTTTTATATACTATTATCATTTTTAACCATTACTACCATATAATCGTTTACCTTTTCGTAGTAGCTAAAGGAGCTTAATTCTAGCGTTGTTGAATGCTAGTAACATAGGACACGGTGAACCATGGGTCTGGTTCTCTATAGTCATAGTTCCTTTGTATCCATTAGATAGAACAAAGAGGTTTGTAAACAACCGTGATTAAATTTAAATTAAGAAAATATGTATTAAAATTTCATCATGGGTTATGTGTTATGCATAATATTTGCGAAACTAGTTGTTAAAATCCTCCTGATTTAATCGCTCCTCTTTTACTCATTTTTTTCTTAATTATTCTGCAGACGCGTACACGTATGTACTATTAAAATCATATATATTGTATTTCCCATTCCTATTGATATTGAATATTGATACGGCGACCACCTGATCCTCCTCCTTCCTGACGCCAAAGACTAAGTGCTGATTTTGCAAAATACAGAGTGTAGATAGGGAAAGGAATGTTGAGGGTTAATCCTTAAACTGTGGTGGCTTTCATTAATTTTAATTGATCTAGTATACTAGACTCATAATCATAACTGGTGATTGGTGGGGATGCGGTGATGACTTATAATTACTACTCCCGTTCTCACTACTACTTCTTTCTTGGTCTGGAAAAACTCGGGATATTGATAGTCAACTTTTTAAATTATATGTATGAGCATATTTTTGAAGTGTAGAAGCGCTCAAATTATCAATATCAAAGATTAGAATATGTTAGAAAATTAAAATTCTGGGATTGTACCAGTCAGTCACTTTTGAGATTGTCCATAATATGGATGCGTGTACTAGGAGGGATAGCGTTTGTGATGGGCGATCCTGACCGATGGCTATTGTATACTATTGTAATCTATTGTGTATATATATAATATTGTAATATAATAGGAGTACCTAGATACTAGTCCTGTGATGCTACGTGTGATTATGACGATTGCTCGAGTTTGAGTAAAACATGACGACCTCAAGGAATCTCTTTTGCTTTTCCTCATGCGGACATATTTTAGCTATGGTTTTGGGAAAAATCTCCTACTCTCCTTTCAATCACAAACATGTAAATCTAAAAAGTAATTTTACAAAGTTCATGTTTTCTAAACGATGGACTTTGAGGGAGGCTGTAGTAGTGTGGAGTGTCAGTTTCCGTACATACCTAGGTACTCATATTATGACTTAGCAACCAACTACAATAATATCTAGCGAAGAGGACTGATACCCATGATGGTGATGTGTTGAAAAACTACTTTTGAGGCTAAGTCATCATAAGTTGTAATATAAATACCGCATTAGAAATGAAGGAGCCTCTGGGGAAACTGTAGCAAACTCGTAAATTAGCATCTTTGATGCGTACCTATGAAGCCTATGATGATGATGATCATCATCATCCCGTGTATGTAAAACTATAAAAAAAGATTATCGACAGTCTAGAAAACCATGTAATCCCGTAATATATATTCATATGAGAATTCAAATGGGATAAAATAATGAATCAAAAATCAAGTACCAACCAACCAACATGGCATGGATTTGGCTTTTACCTTTTACCTTCACCTTTCGCTTTGGTATATGTGTGTATTGGAACTGATTATGGATGTAACACCATCAGGACTAAAATCAAAACCAAACTAAACCATATTATGCAGATATTGGAGGATGATGGTTGATGATGGTGGATTATTAAAGTGAAGGTTTGGTTCAGTTATAATTTTTTTTTCTTCTTCTCCTTCATTTTTTGATTGTAGTCTATGTATATTGTTGTCCTGTGATAGAGACTATATAGCTCCTAGCTTCTGTTACATTTTGATGTAGGGTCTAATTTAGTTTGCTGTCTTAACATGTTCATGTGGCTACTGGCATTGGAATTGTTGCTCCTGGAGTTCACCCATCTGACCCCGTGGCTATCTATGTTCACTCGCTCTCTCTACTACCTCGCTCGCCCGCTCGCTTCCTTTCTTGCTCACTCATTCTCACACACACACAATAATCAAATCAAATCATATTGTTGTTGTTATAAGACTCATCTCCACAATGCACAGTAATAGCCAAGAAGCAATATCAGTATTCAGGAGTCTTTATCAACATTAAGTATTCTGTGTCGAGATTGAGAATCAGAATCTTAAAATCAGAATATTAGAATAACAGAATCAGAATATCTCATCGTACCTCGTTCGTCGTCGTCGTCCTGGTCGTCGTCGGGGAAGGGACTTGGGCTAAGATACAGTAATCTACAGTTTATAATCTTTGACCAATTCATATTCATATCAAAAATCCAGCCTTACTACTTCTCCTTCTCCTTCTCCTTCTGCTCCACTCTATAACGTTACAAGGTAGGAAAAACCATGGACATATATTATGTATGTGACTATACCTTTTCCTTTGGTATCAATCAAATTTTATGTGTATTAACGATCGACCCTCAACTCCTGAGAGTACAGATATTAGTATTAGGAAATGGGAGTTAGTTGAAAGTTTTAACTGTAGTAAGTTATACTTACTGGCTCTAGATTATTATTAAGTACCGAATACCAGAATCAGACTCGAGAGGAAGACTCATGCAACCAAATTCAAATCCAATGATGGTGATGGTCTTGATGAGCGTTTTGTAGGCGGTTCAGTATGCAGATCAAATAATGTTGCTCTCAAATTCAAAATCTGCCTTGTGTGCTTCCTTCTCTAACAGATTCAGATATTTCTACCCGCTTTGTTTTTTTTTCTTCCTATTTTTCTTGATCTCGATTTCCATCCTTTTTTCTTTGTTCCTCCAAGCACTGTGCAGACTCACACACAGCTCGGACCACATATGCTAGTATATATTTATGAACATATGTGATGTGTGTGCATACCTAGTTGCTTTGTTATTGTCCAATGAATTGTCCTTAGGTTGCACAGATATTAGTGCTACATTGTATGCTATGAATGAATAATGAATTTGATTTCATCCCTATAGGTTCGATGTAAGTGGGTTGGTATATATAGATATATATATAACCATGTCCTTTCTATAGAATTTTTCAAGTTAAGGGGTATAATAAGGGATACAGAGCTTGAAGTTAAAGAATTAAGAAAATTAACAAGAAAGGAAGAAAAAAAAGTAAAAACAGAAATGTGCATGTTCCATATGCAAAGCAGGAGGTAGGGAGATAATGGGCAATGGTAACTATAGAGTACAGATTTGCGATTACAGAAGGCGATCCTGTACTGGTACTGGTCACTATAGCATGCCTTCATCAGTCTCACTAGTCAGATAGACAGATGAACCATCGGACAGACAGACAGAGGGAGAGATAATTATTATTGAATGAATAAGAAATATATAGGAAAGGAGTCGCTTTGATCAGCACAAAAAATGGTTGTATGTACTACAGATATGTACCTAGTAGGTAGGTATAGGTACATCACATCATATTGTGGACAGAATTGTCGGAACGGAATGTGCAAAACTGGATGGAACGTTCATTACCATTATCATTCTCGTGATGATGATAGGCATCACAGAGTAGTAGAGAGATATGTATAACATAATGTTGATGGTATGATTTGATTTGGTTGGTGCCTCTCGTTTCCTTTGGTTTGGATGGGATGGGATGTGTGAGGCTGATGTGGATGTTGACCGTTGATGTTGATGTGTGAGACCATATGTATGACTGATGAATAATTATTCAAATGTTTAAATATTATTATTGCATAAAAAAAAACTTTTAAGTATCGACTATCGAGTCTCCTCAGTCAGATATGTAATTTATATGTACAGTTTTGTCTCAAGAGTCAAAGTCAAAGTCAGCTACTATCAGTAATGCAGGAAATGCTCCTACCGCGCTCACATCTGTATTTTCTATAGTTACAATTATCGAATTTATATGATAATTCCCATCACCGCACCGTCCAATTCCATGTCGATCCTTTCTTGCCTTTGACGAGTAAAGATGATGGTTGTGTATGAAAATAATTAAAAAGAAAAAGGAAACCAAATATACTTGTTGTACTCTTGATTGTTGTTGATGGCATTTTTCCTTCGTGTTTTGCTCAACTTTTGAATATGAAAAATATGAATATGCATTAGTATTTTGAGCCTGTTGTTGTGGATGTGGATGTGGAGGGAGAGAGGGAGCATTCTTGAGAGATCTAATGGAATGAAGCCACAACCGCGACTGCCCGACGTCCGACATCAGTGAACAATCTACTTGGAATTACGGTGTGATTAATAGGGGCTACCTTAAAAACAAGTAGCCCACTGCCTACCTGTACGGAAGGTAGCTCCCTACCTACTGTGTAGCGTCTACCTACCTGGGAATTGGGAATCTGGTCGTGTATTAGTTATAATGTAGCCTGGTTTTTTGGCTTTGTCTTTGGATACCAGTCTCAGCAGTCCCATATGCCGATGCCATGCCAGAAAATGCAAATATGGTCTTGAGAGTTATTAATTCTCGCTTCTAAAATTCTAAACTTTACTTTTCATTAGCTGACTACGTGATGGTTTGCTTTTTGTTGGTTTGGCCTGGGCTCTTTTTTGGCCCCGCGTCTTGGATCACATTTGGCTCTCAAATTATTCTTGAACTTGAATTTGAAATTTGAATTTGTAAGTATAATTATTACAAGTGTAGATTAAAACCCGTACAATAGAATCCTGTAGGACTTCTACCTACCCACTAGTCATAATGTTGACTTCCACTTTTGTATCTGTATGGCTGCTTAGTTAAGTTATGCATTTTTGAGCGAACTCTGTGCTGTGTGACTCACTTGAACGTGAAAGAAATAAAATGAAGGAAGGCCTTCGTTTCCCTGCCAAAGTTGCACAAGTTAAAGTGATCAGTCGTCTAAATTCTGGATAAGTAGTATTGGTATGTATGTATATAGCATTATGAAGGGATGTAGGTATATGGTATATGCAGTTTGGTCATGGTCGTCATTGCTGTCCTGAGAGTTGCTATACAGATAATCATATGTCGGCTAGGGGTGATGGTGATATATACTTGATTTGAATTAATTTGCTTTATTAGAATGCCGTGTTGTTTGAATGTTGAATTTGATTGTTTGTTTGACGTGGTCTGCATTCTGCATGAGTGAACTATACTTTAAATATACATGGTTGTGGTTGGTTTTGTTTTTACATCATTCGCATGTATTACGTACAGTACTGTACTATGTTACGGCAACTAGGCATAGGTACTTACTTCTGGGCGTACCTATACATTATACATACTGTTTAGGTATATTGTTATAAGCTGTAATTGTAATTTCTGTCATGCCGGATGTTTTATACAAAATTGTACATTACATAAAGACGTACTTGGTAATACATACTAAACTATCTTATTCCTATAGCGTGTATAATACGAGTAGGAATATTTGTAGGAAGATAATGTATATGATAATATGTGATTTCTCGTTCTCATCCTTTCCTTGATCTTCTCTGGTCTCTGGTCTCTGGGCCCCGTCCTGGTGCTGATCTGTGTATGTATTTAATATTGCGTATTGCACTACTCAGATGCCACTATTACTCTCTCCTCCGGACGGCCGCACTCCGTGCACTACATGTTCTGGGTAGGTAGACATTTAGTCGTAGGATTAACTCTGTCCACTATTACTTTACCTGCCTTCAAGTTGATCTCTGACTCTGACTTTGAGGAGATTGGAATTACATGTGTCATTATTGTGTGATAGGATGGGATGGATGGAGTGAGAGCATTTGGTTTGGATTTGAAGTATGTAGTGTAATTGGACGTGATGTATGTACCCGTACGCCACACGGACGGAGTCGTAGCCGGAGCCGGTGTATACTGTTCTTGTAGGGCTAATAGCGTGTGTATGAAGTATTATGGGGATGGGGATGAGGGTATATACAGATGAGGTATACACGATACAGATTGGTATTATGAACTTCTTGATGTCAGGTTTCCACAAGTTCTCTAGTATTAAGTACGAAATAGTTGGTTGTATTAAATTTAATGGTAGGTTGTATTTACTTGGCTGAGTGTATGGACGGTAAATGTGGTGGACGTAAGATAAGATAGTAATCCAAATGTCTTTTCTCTCCTCTCTCTATTTCTCTCCTGCCTGCCTGTATTAAGAACCAGGAGGTATATGTATGTAAGGTATTTTGTTCTGTGCGTATGGTTTGCTCTGTGAGTTGTGATTGCTGTGATGCATGAAAGGATTACTAAATTGAATGAGTCGTTCCTGCTTGTTGTTGTTGTAGAAGATGTGGATTTTGATTTTACAGTGTGATGAGAAAAAGCAAAACTGGAAGTTGATCTGACTTGCTTTGCTTTGTTTTTACACATTCTGATAGGAGTGTGTGTGTGTGTGTGTCTGACGGACTGAAAGTCCTGGTGCTGGTGGGTACATACTTATACTTACCACATTGCA
>JAQFZE010001936.1:0-16009 GCA_034695245.1 Dicyrtomina saundersi | reverse complement strand
ATTAGAACATTTTGCACCTTTTCAAAAACATGTAAATAGAACATTTTACGTTTTTCAAAAACTCCTAATTAACATTTGACGCGTGTTTCTCATTTTTTTTTATGACATAGCTCATTTTGATTCTAGCTTACATTGGATATGGGTCATTTTGGTTCTTCACAGACGATATGCTTTATTAGGTGAAATGTGAAATACACCATAGAACGACACTATATAGGCAGAAAACACCGAATATACCGACACAGTCATCAGAATGTTGCTAAGCAACAGGTACTTACTCCCCCCCGTTAGTCATATTCAATCAGTTAGCAAAAATCCTTTGAATTTTGGATCATTAATTATTCTCTTTATACTTTTTACTTTACCTTCGAAATCTCCTCGAAGTACCCACAGCGCACAGAATAATAACATTCCCCACGAAGCTAATGATACACAGTAGGGCTAAAACCGTGAGCAACAATAACGTGATTATTCGATGGATGTCAACATTCACTACAATTTTCGACGTCATCGTCTCTAACGTTGTTGTGACTGACTTTGGGAACTGATCACCACTCACCACCCCAACAGTCCCGTTTAGGTACATGACACAACTTGTGACTTGACAGATGCCGATAATTTAGTTACTTAATAACAGACATTTGCGTCAGACGTTGTTGAACATCAAGGTCAAGGCTATTGCTTTATAAACTTGGCTCTGTTTCCTTTTTTCGCGATTCTCACAGTATTCACAGTATTTTTAGTTGGTATGTATTTGTATTCTGGCAACTCCGACTCCGAGTCAGGACCTAGATCAAGATTAAGTGACGACACACGACTTGTTATTAATAAACACCACAACCTATTTACTTTGCATGCTATTTTACTATGATGATAGTTATCGGGGAATCGCGTATAGTAAGTAGTAAATTTTTCTATACGTGCCGGTGTAACTTTTTTTATCCTTCGCTGATCCCTTTCCGCGCCGTTTCGGCTGATCTAGTTCTTCTATAATATTCGTTCCAAAATAAAATCTGAAAGTGTACTTGGAAATGTTGACAGTGGTAGTGTTGTTGTCGTGTGATAGTTTTGAACGCTTCATTGCGAGACACATCCCAGTCTGGATCTGTTTTCTGACTGAAATATTTAATCTCAAGAACTACACTTTATACCCGCATTTGTAAATTTTGTAGTGCCAGACATACTCAATATACATAACCTCTTTGTGTTTTCGCCTGAAATTCCCTCGTTTCCGATCATATCAGTCTCGACCGAAATCTAACCGAATAGTATACAATAACACGGCGCAGTGGCATAGACAGCAAGGAAAGAGAAAACCAACCATTTATAGTCTCATCACTCTCATCTACTTACTTTTACGCGAATACAGAGTTTCACGAACAACAGACTAACAGTTTTCACGGACTCAAGTCAACCCGGATTGGGAAAACGAACGTCAAGAGATACGCACTGAATGCAGTCGGGTCAAAAGTGTAAGATTTCGTTTAAAATGATTGCACAATTTAGTTGAGGGAGTTATCCGACTGACAAGCAAACTATTAACTAGTAAGTAGGTCCAGGTGCAGAGGTATTGTTTTGTTATTTTCATTCTTTGTGTGCTAATAGTGCTAAGTACATATTGAGTTCGCATAGTGAAAGATTAAAATTTGCGACATATTATTTTTGTTCGGGAAGTTGTCAATTTATAAAATGTATGACGACTACAATACTTCACTAGAGCTGGACGCTGGATAGTCTAAAGCTTGTTAAAACACGTGTAGTACCATCAATAATTTATATCATTTTGTATGATCGGCCTACTTGTTTACGCATTTGTCAAATCTCTTGTGAGTGATTTCCATTACGAGAATTTAAATGTCAAAATACAGCATTGCTTAGTTCGATGTGAAAGAAGCCTTCATGTATTGTACTTAGGCGCTGGACAAATTGACAGTTTGATTCTATTTTAATATTTTTTTTTTACTTTGGACGTTGGTCGATGGACGGCGACGGGTTGCTGAGAAAACTTACAAAAAAAAAGCTTTCAGTTCCAGCTTAAGTTAACAGGTTCCAAGAACACTGAAAACACAACTGAAAATAACTTGCCAATATGTACGTCATTAAGCATCCATTTTAAATAAAAAACTGTTATCACAAACATAGATTCAAACAATGTAGGAATCATGGTTATTAAAAATTGAAGGCATAATGGAAATCGCATAGTTGTTTTGACATACAACATTAACATAGTATAACCACCGGTAATTTTTTTTAAATATAGGTAGGTAGTAAATAATTTTACATTCTTGAATCTTGATCAATGCTATAAATAAATAATAATAATCTCTATCTATGTACTGATCAGTCACAGATCAAGAGAGAGGTAACTTTTTAACATTAGCCATTCTTTTTTCAATTTTCTGCGTAGCATTCAGTTGCAAGGGAGAAGCTATATATTTCTGGCTGGATCAGCTTCTGACGTTGAGGAAACGACCTTGATCATTCCATTTGTTTTTTAATACTCGTTTGTATTTGCTATTTATTAACCTGCTTATCATTCATACTCAAGTTGGTCAAGTGTTTACCCCTGAATTTGAAAGTAGCAACTTAATACATGATACTTGTACAGAAGAAACGTGCAATCAGTGTTCGCTCAGTTCGCTGGGAGTCATTTAGATGAAATTGACCACTGGCTTCACCTATAAGCTACACTATTCACTGTTAATATTTTTTTTATTTGAAGTGCAGAGTGAAATGCAATATTCAATCAAATGAAAGTAATAATTATATCAAAATTGAAGTTGAAGGACATTATTATTTATTAGCTTGTTGATAAAAGTTATCGTACCTTCTTATAGGAACTCTGACTATACTTAGTCAGCGGGTGTGTCCAGCACAACTATTCAGGTTCTTATCGTTAAATTCAATATTTTCTCTCGTATTATCCTTACTAGATATCAGTACATTACATACGATTACGATTATATGTCCCTTTTAAAATTTCTTATCACTATTAAAGCATAAGCCTGGCTTTTTAACTGGAAAGTTATTCGGCAGGAGGTGGATTGGGCTAAATGAGATAAATTATTCTCAAGACTCTATATCCCCTTCACCATCAACCATCACACGAGATTAAATTCCACTCACGCTTAACAGCAACAACGCAATACCTGAATCCCAAATCGAGACCTATAAGTGTATCAATAAGAATAAGACACCTATTAAATATATAAATACTGATTACTATCGTCCATGTTCAATCAACACAATGTAGTTAGTACACATTCGATGTTCGTATACTTTTTATCTTTATAATTGGCTTCATGGCTTCATTTCTATTGCAAGCAATAACTTTAACGTCATACATAATGCATATTCTTCAACCACTGGCTACGGACTTTACATGCACACGTGACACTCCTGTTATTAGAAAACCAATTTAAATTCTTTAATCAAAGCGGATGGTATGAGCCATGAGCTTTAATAAAGTAAAGCGAATAGCTGGTCACTGTTACTTTTGTGATTGATGACACACCTACAAGATTAGTAAACACCTCGCCACTTGACTGACTGTAGTATTTCAACATTTAGCATTATTTCTAAATTCTTCACAGATTTATAGTTGTCCTTCAACGTGTTGACTACTACGGACTTTTGATAAATTTCTTCTATAGTGTGTTAATTAAGTGTGATATCACATTTTGCGATTTTTGTTGGCAAAGACAAAGGTGAGTGGTGAAGCAGTCAGTTATAATTAATTAACCCAATCATGATTTATTTTGTAAAGCAGTTACATTTGTAGTACTACTGTATTAAATATTACATTGATCGTTACTGATATTTTTTAATTTTATACCTATAGAAGGAGAGGTGTAATTAAGGGAATTAAAATAAAGAATACGCTTCAAGAGGTTGTTACTGAAAACTTGAAATCCAAAATCAGTATCACCCGTCTTTTACAATCTTCAATAAAATGGCAAATTCAAGCCCGGCGAGAAGAAATTTAATTGGCGCCATTGACCAAGGAACAAGTAGTAGTCGATTTATTGTAAGTTACACGTTTTACAGTGATTTACAATTTTGCAGCGCCTCGCGCCTAATAAAGTACTTACAAAATACTTCCAACTTGTATTCGTTTAAAATTCATAATTAATTAATGGATTACTCAAACTCAAAAAATTACATCTTTTGAATATGGCTTTAAAGTACACGCTTAATTTATGGGAAATGACCATTTTAGATTTTCGAAGCCAACAATGCGAAGCCTTTGGTTCATCATCAGATTGAAGTCGAGAGACTATGTCCAAAAGAAGGTTGGGTCGAACAAAATCCTCGAGATTTATTAAATTCTACTTTGCTATGTATCGAAAAAGCAGTTGAAAAAATGAAAGTTCTTGGATTGAATCCCCAGGATATTAAAGCTATTGGTTTGGCTAATCAGAGAGAGACGGTTGTTGTCTGGAACAAAATAACTGGCGAACCACTCTACAACACGATTGGTAGGTAGGCCAAAATAATTTGAAAGTAAAGAAAATATGTACTTAATCCTTGCACTATGTAAAATTTAATTTAATTTGATAAAACTTTTATTTATAATGTGCACGTAAAATATTTCTATAAAAAGTATGGCTTGACACCCGAACTACTGGCATTGTTGAGGACATCCTATCAAACCCGAATTCTGACCATGACGTACAAAAACTAAAAGAAATTAGTGGGCTTAGGTTAAATAACTACTTTAGTGCACTCAAAATCAAATGGTTACTGGAAAACGTTGAGGCTGTTCGAAATGCTGTTGCGAAGGATGAGTGTCTCTTTGGAACTGTGGACTCTTGGCTTATTTGGGTTAGTGATTTAGAAATTTTCCAAATCAAAATGTTTTTTATGGTATTCAGTTAAGTTAAATTAAAGCTTCAAGAAATATACAAGAAAAACATGGGTTATTTGTGTACTACATTTTGATATTTTTAGAATTTAACTGGAGGGAAAACAGGTGGGATTCATATGACAGACGTCACAAACGCGTGCAGAACATTGCTCATGAATATCCACACTTTGAATTGGGATCCTTTTCTGTGTTCGTGAGTAGAATCGCATTTCGCATACATGAGATAAAAATTGAAATGATTCAATTTTTTGAGCTAATTTCAATTTTATTCCTACATAATATATTACCTACCTATCTCACAGCCTACGTTGGTAGGCTATGCTTAAACATACTATGGATTTTATAAATTCTTTTTGGTTTTATTGTAGCTACTTTAAGATTCCGGAAAATTTACTTCCTAAGATTCGAACTTCATCAGAAATTTATGGATATGTTTCAGGGACACAGTTAGACGGCATACCGATAGCAAGTGTAAGTTAAATATTTAAAGCAAACGATATTAAAATTTTTCATAAATGTGGCAAAACTTAAAGGACGAATATTGCAATAAATTATTTCAGCTTCTAATTAATATATAAATTACTCTCTCCTTTTAGTGCATGGGAGACCAACAAGCAGCATTGGTGGGTCACAAATGTTTCCAACCAGGTCGGGCAAAATGTACATTTGGGACAGGATGCTTTTTACTATTTAATACAGGAGAAACAGTAATCACTAAAAATATTTAAAAAATTCACAATTTCATCTATAGAAAATAATTATAAACAAAATTCTAGTTAATTTTATCATTTTTTGGCCAAACATATTTTCAAAAATATTTATTTTCGATTCACTTGTGTAGATTGTAAACACATCACATGGCCTTCTGACAACAGTAGCATACAAATTAGGCCCCAAAAGTCCTACAATCTATGCATTGGAGGGTTCTGCAGGGATTGCAGGGGCTGCTATGCGCTGGTTACGGGATAATTTAGGAATTGCCTCAAGTTATGAAGAATTAGAAGCTCTAGCAGCATCAGTTAAGGACTCGGAAGGAGTCTATTTTGTTCCAGCATTTTCTGGCTTATTTGCTCCCCATTGGAGATCCGACGCTCGAGGGTGATTGTTTTATATTAAGACTGTATATACATTTTTTTAATTGTTGAGATTTTTTTGAAAAAAAGGCCATCAATGACAACGAGTGGTTAGATCTTTAAGGTTTTCTCGTTAAAAGATTTGAATTATTAAATTCACAGCGGATATTCGATATAATTGAAAACACATTTCTGAGTCATTTAATTTTAATATTGAATTAAATGCATTTTTTTAGAATGATATGCGGTCTGACGGAGCACTCAACAAAAGCCCACATTGCTAAAGCTTCATTTGAAGCAACAGCTTTTCAAGTCAAAGATCTTTTAGAAGCAATGAACCAAGAATGTGGTTTTCCCTTAAATTCCTTACAAGTGGATGGTGGGATGACAGCCAATACACGATTTATGCAACTTCAAGCGGATTTACTTGGAATCAATACACTGCGACCTTCAATGTCGGAAGCAACTGGTCTCGGGGCTGCAATGGCTGCTGGGTCCGCTGAAGGTATCAGTGTTTGGAATATTCATTCAGAGACTTCAACAAGCGTCATTCCCTGTGAAACTTTTACGCCATCAATGGATAGTCAAGGTAAGACCAGTACAACAATGCACAACATTAAAATACAATTCTGAAATTGTATTAATCAAAACGTTAGGGATCGTTCATAAATGACGTCACGTTGCTTGATTTCTGTATTACAGAACGGGAGAGACGATATTCACAATGGAAGGATGCTGTTTCTCGCAGTTGTGGCTGGGCAAGGAAGTAGAAGCTGTGAAACTGTGTTTCTTTTCCCAGTTCCCATCAATGCATTTTAGCAAAGAAACAAAATTAAATCGACCAAATTATTATGCAATCCCTAACGTCATGTATTTGTATTCTTAAGCATGGTAATATTTTTGCTCAAAACGCTAACAATAAGGGAAAATAATAAAATGTAATTAGTGATACAAATTAATTATAAGACACATATTATGCTCACCGTTTATTATTCCTACAAAAATAAAATTATAGTTATTTTATAAGAAAAAATAATTAGCCATTTATTAGAGGAAGTATTTAAGTAATTTAAGCCTAAGAATAGTGAAAATCATTTTATTATTAAATAAATATAGCGAAAAATAGTAATAAATCAGAAGAAACTTCAAGCCTTCTGTAGTCGTCCGCTCAAGTAAATATTCCAAACGAGTGCAATTAAGCAAGCCACTATAGTTCGATACTGTGTACAAAAAAAGAAAAAAAAGAAGAAATTCAATTAAACTAATAAATGTATCTTATAGGTTTAAAAATAAAAATAAATCAATTTTAATTTCAAACTAAATTTTTCCAATTAAAAAGGCTTACTTGTAATGGAACAAAGTTGAAGTTGATGTATTGACAAATAACCCAAATTTTCAAATTTCCTTTTAATGCTCCCCAGTACATTTTTCGGATTTTCTGTACAGTATCCTTGTGACTAAATCCCTATATATAATTACCCACAGTTCACGTATGCAAATTTTACTGTCAAAATTTCTATACTTACATAATAAAGTACGCCATTGTAAATTTTGTTTTTTGCTACATGCCAAAAAAAGGAAGAATTTTACTACCTGAAAAAGAGACAGGAGGTATAGTGTGAAATAGAGGAAAACGGGACCATAAATGAGTCGATCAAACATCAATTTAGCCAAACTATTTTTTGGGCCGTATCTCTCTAAGAGGTTTAAATAGAAGTGGGAGATGGGGCCATTAATAAAAGTTCCATAAAGTAAGTACGAAGCCACTGTTCTCCAATTCAGCAATTTTCCAATGATCCATTTACTAGTCTCATTGTCGTCATCCTCTTCACCTGTTATTATTATGGGGCTTGCGCTTGGGGTTTGTTTTGAATTCCGTGCCTGGAGCCTTTGTCCAATTATATTTCCAAGAGTGGCCATCAAACCACTGTATTGAAGAAATCATGGAATAATTTTGATAATTCAGAAATTATTGCACTTGTAAAATACGGAATTAAATTTATAGGATATCGCTACTGAAGAAGCAAAATCGTCGATCTTGAATTCTTACTGATGGCAAAATTGCAGTTAAAAAATTCACACTAAAAGAAAAATTGCCGATCACTATTTTTGACTTAGAAATACTTTCTTATTTTTCCGAAAAAAGTTAATACACAATTAAATACATTTAAAGATGGAGATTGCCAAATTTTACTTTTAGTATGAATTGGAGATGAGCAATTTTGCTTCTTTAATTGCCAATGAGCGTAAGTAAGTAGGCAGAATTTCGCTTTAAAATTGTGGTAATTTTATTATTAGATGTATTACCTTGTCAAAGATTTAACGACAATCGGATTCTTTTCCAAAGCACTTGAATATCGCTTGACAAAATAAGTAAACCCATCCAACGAAGCGGGTATCTGAAGTGGTGTTAGTTTGCTGCTTGACATAGTTGATGAAACTAATTGGCAATTGGCAATATTAGTATAATTTGTTTAGATTATTCTAAAGTCTGTAATTTTACCTATAATATGCTTAGTTTTATTTTTATTGCGTCGTGTTGAGAATTAAAGTTGTTGCGACTTGCACCATTGAAATGGAAAACTTGAGTGTTATTTATTTACTAATTAATGTGCTACATAATTCTTGCAAATTCATTCGTCCCCACACACTATACAATCAGGAAACAAATCAAGACTGCAAATTCACAAGCTCTTAAGCCAGTGAAATGTGTAGTTATAGATTTTTTTTTAGTGTTGACTGCGATAGCATAACCCCTGCTGAACCCAAAACCATACAAGAAAACTGTATGGTTTGCCTAAGTTATACTTCTATTTCTAGATTTTTAGTTTTTCAAAATATCTGTATATTACTATAATAAATATAGTGAGATGTTTTAGCTGAGCTGTGTGAGAAGTAAAACATAATTATATCTAATTAGACATAATACAACTAATTTATAGCTTATAGAAATGGCAGCAACGGGTGGTGTTGGGTCTAATAGAGTTTTATGACTTATAAGTTCACTTATAATATCAAGCACTTAATTACACAAATGTATATAACTCTCGGTTGGACCATTCTGATTAAATTCCTGTAAAAAATGCGGAGATCAGTGGTTATCTCAAATGTCACACAGTTTGCTTCAACTCATATTGACACTTTTGGTACTACGCAATAAAATTACTTTCTTCATATAATTTCTTATTTGTAAATACATATTTATTTTTCCATTTGTATAGTCCGTGTTTTTCTTCATATGATAGATCGCTGAATATGATCCGGATAACGTAGATAGCTTTATTTTATTATGTTTATGTATTCATTTGCCAACATATACTTTTTTAGTACCGTCATTAGTCGCACCCGTATAAGTCGCCCCCACATTAATCACCCCCACTTCACTCGCACCCAGATTAATCTCACCCAGGTATTAGTCACCCCCTCGCAACTCGCACCTGTGCATTACTCGACTTTTACGGGTGTGACTATTACACGAACCACTTTTTTATATGTGTATGTAGACGCTCCGCTTAAAAATGAATAAATATGCAAAACAATAATAAGCTACTTACTACACTTAATTTGAATAATAAGTGTATCTGTTTATGTTTTCACATCAAGAATGAAAGACTAACTGACCAAATCAATAAAAAACCAATTTTTCGAAGAAACAAAATGAAATAGGCATAATTAATATAGTACACAGCACCAGAATATTCGCTAATTTTTGAGTTTTTTTTCCCTGTAGAATATTTACTTTATTTAAAAGAATTTTGTTTGACCCCGTCCGAATTTATATCCTCGCAATTAGAAGTACAGATAATCATCAGAATACTCCTCGTCATCTTCATCCTTGACTTTTTCAGTTTTAGCTTCCAATAAAGTTGATGGAATCGCTATGTGTCCTTCCTTGATGTGATCAGTTTGAGACGGGATAAGTTCGTACCTCCATCCAAGCTTCGTATTACATTTCTTGCAAAACGCAGAACGTGTCCAACTGTCAGTTGGGAGGATTCCTCTTTCAGGGGCTGTTGTTGGGCTATAATAAATTTATGAAGAAAAAAAAACAAAACATTAATTACTTCGTACCAATAATTTAAACGTTAATTATTTTCTTACTCGTGCATTTTATTTTTATTGTTTCAATGTTGCTATTATTTAAAGAGTAAATTATTACCCAAACACCAAATTCACTGCAACTTTAAAAACATAGTACATGCCCTCGTGGAAGAACATAGTTTTAAGTAAAGACTTTAAATTAGTGATTGGAGCACGGCAAGTTTTGCAGACAAAGAGGGAAGGTCCCCCCATGTGCTCTAAAAATATCACCCCCATTAAAGTACTGGAATAAAATTCAATAATTCAGTAATTAATTAATAAGAATTATTAGTTGAGTAATGCATTAGTACATTATTCTAACTGTAATAATTAATGCAACAAAAATTTATTTGGCTAATTGATTTTTTTGTAAATAAAGATCGAATTTAAATAACGGTCCGTTCTTACCTTCAAAATTCCACAAGCATACGCAAATGAAAGGCCAATCTTACAAATTTAAATTATTAGTGGATGGGAAATTGGGAATTTAAAACAAAATGATTCTCATATTTAGAGTATCAATGATTTTGGATAGAGGGCTTTGTGTGTGACTAACAACAATATGAGTAACTACCAATTTTGGCGGACAAACGGATTATAAGAATATCTCTAAAAATATATTTAAACAATGGAATGCATGACAGGGCTCGACACAATCCAGTATATATTAACCTTCTTGGAAGTTTGAACGCTATTTAAAAGAGAAAAACAGCTCTGATTTAAAAATAATATATATGGGATAGGCCGGTATAGCCGTTAGCCGGTAGGCATGTATAGGAAGGTAGCAGGGATAGCAGGTAGTTTGATACTATTAAAAGCTAGAGGGCCTTTAACTGATATTTCAAATTTAGGAAAACATGCCATTGATGCCATATTAATATTGCTAATTTCATTAAATCGTTAATATCAATGTATGCGGTTTTTCTATTATCAGTAGCTCTTATAATAAGTATAATCACCTGAGCAATTTACAATTCATTCGGATTTTTACAGACATTTTGTACCCCATTAATATGAATGAATAGCAGGTAAGCATATGAGTATAATGGAATTGATAATCTGTGAAAGCCAATTTTAAAATATTCCCTTTTTCGTAGAATTTAAAACACAAAAAATACTTTACTGTTGTTGACATTATATTTTACATTACTTTACAATATAGCACGAAGAAAAATTCAAAGAATTCCGGATTTTAAGTACTATGTGCTATGTATAGGATGGGCATACGTTCGTGGGGCATTAACAGTGAGGGAAGTTGAAGGGGTCCTTTTATTTCACGGAAATCGGACTAATCCTTTTCCATAGAAGTTATAAAGAAAGTGTGCAGTCCAACTAACAAACGAATATGCAAAGGATAAGTTGTAATGCAGTGGTTTGGGTCTTTCGTCCTTCGTATGGTAATTTATTTATTTATTTTAACCAGTTTTTTTTGTAGTCACCATCATATATCTGTCTCCTTTAAAATTTATTTCATTGCCTCAAAATCAAGTTGAATTATACCACAGTTGGCAATCTTGATATAAAATATTCAATATTAAATTGATTTCCAGTCAAAAATCCAATAATCAAAATCAATTACATCAATGCAGGTGTTACTAACAATTTCGGGATTTTAACGTTAACGATTAGTGTACACTAATTTCTTGATTAATAATCTGCGAAGCGTATAAGTTAAAAGTAAAAGTACCATGGGAAACCATTTGAATGAGAGAGAGAAAGCTTTGGCTGTGCGTAAACATTCCTCCAAGATTAAAAAGGTGAGTTAATTGAAAATACGTTATTTGCGCTATATTTACATTCCCTATTATTGTAACAGATGCTACCTTGATTTAATTATCAAACTAACAACACCACTAAAATAAATTTAGGACTTCATTTCATCTCGAAAGTTGATAGTTAGTACGAATAAAAAGTACGTACGACTTTCATAATAATAATAATATATTATAATAATGATAATACAGCCCCCGCTGCCTGAATTTTCAAAAACCTTGTAAATAGTTAAATAGGACATTTTGCACTTTTCAAAAATATGTAAATAGAACATTTTGACTTTTCAAAAAACATGCAAATAAAACATTTAACACTTTAAAAAAAAATGTAAATAGATTATTTTTTTACTTTTCCGAATCAAGTAAAAGGAAAAACATTTTAAACTTTTTTAAAACATATCGTAAATACATCATTTTGGTTTACCAAAGAAAACCTTCAATAAAATCAACATGAAGGTTTTTGTATAGAAACAAATTGCTGCCTAAAAGCAATTCCTTTGCCCGGCCCTGACTTTCATTATTTCCTAATTTTCTATATTTTCAAATTTCAGGTAGTTCCTTCTCCCCAGTCTCGGTCATTGCGGTCAGGAACAAGGGAAGCTTTGAAACGAAAGGAGTCCGTCCAGTCCCAATGGAAAGGAGAAAACGCTGAAATAAGTGGTGGTAAAAGACCACATGTAATAATTGGAGATACAACAGGACACTTAGAATTATTGGGATCTCAACTAAGCATTGGCAAAGTTTCTCCCATGGAATTTGCATTGTCAATTGACCTCGTAAGAATGTTTACATTATTTTAATTACAATAAATTGCAATATAATTTTTATTAGGATTTTAGGACATTAGAAGGAATACCTCTGTATAGATACGGGACCGGGAACGTTAATCCTAAATGGACATTAATGGTCCGTTACGACAACCATATTTTCAAGTTGCATGATAATTAACATTAATTAGTGTGTTAAATCAAACTGTTGAATTTAAGCAGGGTCGGATAATGCGGCCAGCGCAGGCAGCCCCCGCTGACTGAATTTTTAAAAAACATGTAAATGGAACATTTTGCATTTTTCAAAAATATGCAAATAGAATATTTTGACTTTTCAAAATCATGCAATTAAATTTTTTTGCACATTTCAAAAGCAAGCAAATAAAACAATTAACACTTTTTAAAAACCATGTAAATAGGTCATTTTGCACTTTTTAGAATCAAGTAAATAGATCATTTCAAACTTTTCTAAAACATGTAAATACAACATTTTGGCTTAACCAAGAAAATCTACCACATAAAATCAAAATGGTGGTTTTTGTATGGCAACAAATTGCTGCCTAAAAGCAATTCCTTCGTCCGGCCCTGAATTTAAGCGTTGAATTCAATTAAATTTTGAATTTTCCATTTTATTTTAATGATATATTTCTTTTCAAAACGTGAATATTTTCGTGTATATTTCAGGTATTCGAACAAATACTCGGCACACTTGATACCACTTCCTTGTTCAACTGTAGACTTGTCTCCCACAAATGGAGATCCGTGTCCACGAAAATCATCAAACGGAAAGGGACTTGCTTAGAATTTAAATACAGTCCAAAATATGTCTCCTATATTAAACGACAGGCTCACAATAATAATGCGATTGCTACACTTATGCGCCCTATGCTCTTACAAGATCTCACAAGGTTCATGAGAAAAACATGCGTCAATAAAGCGGGAACTTTCAGTATGGATACCTTTCCGTGTAGTAACCTGATTTTCCAAACAGGTTCCCTAAGCAACCCACAATTACAAAGTTTTCTTAGTGCATTCGGGCTGCATATCCGAAATTTAATTTTGGACTTTTCTGCTTCCTCTCGAATTCAGACTGAATCGGTCTTGATGAAGCAGATTGAAAATCTTCTCAGTGTCCAAGCCGTCAATCTCCTGACCCTTTCTTTAACTGCTAATCTAAAAACAACGGCGGAAGAAGGTGTTCGTCAGCCCGAAGCCGAACCTATTAAAATTAAAAGGAGCGGAATAACTAATACATTAAATTCATTATATTTCGAAGTGCCTTCCAGAAAAATGCTCGACCAAATTATTTCAATATCCCCGAATCTGCATCATCTCAATGTCGGGTGTTCACAGCTCCATTTCCTAGTGAAACCTTTAGACCGTTTGCATCTCCTCCGAGGATTTCACATTCACGCTGATCCCACTAACGACAACTTTGACTTTAACCGTTTCAGAATGGTCGAGGCTGCCATTTCATCAATTTCACCCGCTGAGCGTCAAGCACATAATTTGCTCCCAGTTAAACTTACAAAATTGCACATAGACTTTGGTGGAATTATTGGTTACATTTCCGAGGACGCTGACATGAGGCTCTGCTTTGTGAGAGTGATTAACAAAATTCTGGAATGCAGTTGGGACACGTTAGACTCGATTTCTTTAAGGAGTCACACTACAGACATAGTCAAGGGAATCAAGTGGCCATCAATCTTACCGAAACTTGAGACACTCGTCCTCTGCCCGACAGATTCTTGTGGCTTGGAGATATTTCCGTCGGTTAATAATAGTAATGGGACGAGTTTTAAAATGCAAGATACATTTCCAAAAATTAAATCAATTAAGTTTGATCTGACAACAGTGGAATACTCGAAAAATACTCATGACTTGGAATTTGTAAGAAATTGTAATTTTGGACCCGTTTCATCAGTTAAATTTGTGAACGTAAATATTCGCATGAAACATAGTATGTCTCCTCCTCCTGATGATAGCGTGAACGAGAGGGTGACACAGCTTCATAACTATTTTGTTGATTTAGTGCGGAAACTATTTCCGAATGCTGAATGGCGACTGCGATATATTCATAGTTTGTAACATATTACAATATTACATATCGTCTGTGAAGAATCAAATTAACCCAAATCCATTTTTAGCTAATACCAACATCCACTATCTACAAAACAAATTAACATATCCTGATCATCAAAAAGCTTGTAAATAGATCATTTTGAACTTTTCAAAAACGTGGCAATAGAACATTTTGAACTTTTCAAAAACGTGTAAATAGAACATTTTGAACTTTTCAAAAAGATGTAAATACAACATTTTGCAGTTTTCATAAACGCGGCAATAGAACATTTCGCACTTTTTAAAAACTCGTATTTACTTACCCAAATCTACTTTAGTATTTTTTGAAATAGCTCATTATAATTCTAGCTTAAATTGGATATGGGTCATTTTGATTCTTCACAGACCATATGTTTTCATACTATATGAAGAATTTTTGGAAAAATGGGTCAAGTCCATCAATGCAAGTTTTACAGATGAACAACGAATACTGAATAAAAGGCCGCAGATGGAGGCAATTGGTAGAGAAAATGTAATTTTATTGCTCTCATACATTTAATATACAATTATATATAGCTTATCGTTTTCATATTATACAGATGTAATATTTTAATTTTTACTGTAATTAAATGACATTGTTAACACACATTATTAAAGGACACACATGTAAGCGCAGAGTTGACTATAAGAATGAAAATGTTCAATGTAATTTCAGCTCCGTCCTAGCAAATCAATCTGTGCTTACATGTCACACAGAATATGTAAATTAAGAGTGTATAGTAGTAACCCGAGTAATAATCATATAGTTCACAGGGAGACTATTATAGAATATTACAGATGATTATATATTATTTAATTACTAATTTTATTACATCCTGTCGTTGACAACTTACCCACCTAAATAATTATATAGTGACGTACGATACAACCATCTATACTTTGGAAGTGAAAATTCATAAAGGTAAATATAACCATAATTATTAATACAAATTAATCTTGTTATTTTCATTTCAATTGGAGGTAAACAATAATTAAAATTACAAAGTTATTATATGGATTATAAACTGCTTCAAATTATTGCACCGGCACCGTGAAACATTTACGTGTTGAAAATATTCAGTAAAATATTACAGCAGAATAGAATATTTAATAATAAAATTAATTCTCAAGTACTAAATTACTACTATACAAAGAAATGGCAGCTCTAAGGTATCCAGTTGATTCAGGTTTTAAAATAAAACAAAAAAGAACACGTGTCCAGAGTTCGTCTAAGTAGCAGAGTATAAGCAACGTAAAAACTATCTATTAACATATAGCACCCAGTGAACCCTTTTAATATTATAATTCAGTGTTAAGGAAAAAATACTGGAATCATAATAATGTTGAAAA
>JAQFZE010001935.1:0-16009 GCA_034695245.1 Dicyrtomina saundersi | reverse complement strand
ACAAGGGAATGACGCGACATGCAACACTCAGATTTCACAGAGACCCATTTCAAAAAATCGGGCTACTTTTGAATAGCACAGATCAAAAGTAACTCGAGTGCATTTTGCGTTGTTTGGTCACAGCGGCCCGCCAAAGTTTAAAAAAATTCAAATTTAAACCTTTGCCGCCCTATAACTTCTACAGTTCTCATCCGATTTTGATGAAATTTGACTTTTTGTGATCCTTAGTCTGTATTCTATGAAGAAATTTTAAGATTTTAAAAAATTCAAAAATTTTTATTTTTCTTAAAAAATTTACATAAAATCTGTATTTTTGAGGCCTAAGTTTTAAGCCCTTTTTTTCAAAAATATGAAAACTTTTGAATTTTTCAAAATTTTAAAATTTCTTTATAGAATACAGGCTGAGGATCTCAAAAAATGAAATTTCATCAAAATCAGATGAGAACTGTAGAAGTTATAGGGCGGCAAAGTTTTAAAATTTGAATTTTTTAAAACTTTGGCGGGCTGCTGTGACCAAACAACGCAAAATGCACTCGAGTTACTTTGGATCTGTGCTATTCAAAAGTAGCCCGATTTTTTGAAATGGGTCCCTGTGAAATCTGGGTGTTGCATGTCGCGTCATTCCCTTGTTAGACTGTAAAGAATCAAAGTGACCCAAATCAATTTTTAGCTAAATAACAAATTCACTAAAAAATAAAATTAGCATAATAATATGATCATAAAAGCTTACAAATTGAAAATTTTGAACCTTTTAAAACGTGTTAATAGAACATTTTACAGTTTTCAAAAATATGTTACATAGAACATTTTACAGTTTTCAAAAATATGTTACATAGAACATTTTGCAGTTTTCAAAAATATGTTACATTGGACATTTTACAGTTTTTAAAAATAAGGTAAATAGAAAATTTCGTGCTTTTCAAAAAGATGTAAATAGAACATTTTACACTTTTGGAAAAGATGTATACAAAATAGAACATTTTACGCTTTTCAAAAAGATGGAAATAGAACAGTTTACAGTTTTCAAAAAATACGTAAATAAAAAATTTCACACTTTTCTAAAACTTGTAATTATTAACTATTTACTTACCAATATCTTGTTTAGTATTTTTTTAAGATAGCATATTTTAGTTTTAGCTTAAATTGGAAATGGGTCATTTTCATTCTTCATAGACGATATGCTAGAAAAGTGATGGCGAAGGAATAATATGATGGATTTTAGTAATGATCAGTGTACATAAATATTAGGTATAGTGCCTGCTAGTATAGTTACCTATTAACATTTTGTCTGTGAAGGGTCAAATCCGTATATGTACTTAGGTAGTTGCACTCTTCACTAGAACCTAATCCGTTTCCTTCCAATTTTCTTCAAACGAAACGTGTGCATTGAGTATTGAGATTGTTATAAAAGGTAGAAAAGTTTTGCTTTTAGATAAAAATGGAAGGAAACGTATTAGCTTCTAGTGAAGAATGGATACATACGGATTCGATCCTTCACCGACGATTTGCTGCATTGGAATGTCGGTTTGTCAACTTGTACAAACTACACATAAGACTACATATAAATTTCGACTCCATAATATTATGTTTAGGATTTTATTGCTTACTAAATTACTAACTTAAGAATGTATAGACTAAACTTACTTCTAGTATATTATACGTTTAAGTACAAAATTGTCTATCTCAACGTACTATCTTCGATAGTGACAATACATTTATTTGTGTCATGCTCGTGTATATGTGCTATTTAATTGAATTCATGAAATAAAACCCAGCATAATAATAATAATAATAATAATAATGTATAGGTACACATATGTAAATTACCATCTTCTACTAACTTGCCTGTCCCTTTTCGCTTCTAGAGGCTAGAGGTGATCCTACAATTTTAGAGGTTCGTTGTAAATTCCTTCAATTCCTTGAACTTGTTCATGATATGGCCATTTGGCTATGGTCATCTTTTCATCAACCGCTGTCGTAAGTCAATTAGTGTATATCCACTGTATCCCACTTACTAGTTAGTTATTCACCAGTACCAAATGAGAACCATATAATATGTAGTACTGTTTTTCATTACCCCGTAAAACGTTCAATTAATAAAAAACTGCAAAGTCGGTTGTTTAATAGACGCGTAAAACTGGCTAGACTTTACAACTCGAAAAATATTTGCAATGTAATCAATTTTCTTACACACTAAAACCTTAAGTTAAGTACTTAGCCACCGGGAGCTACTACGATAAACGAAGGGTGACCATTACATAACATTGTAAATGCACGTCTTGTTTATCACGGATGACAAGAAACACTTCTTAGATTTTATAGCGCTTGATGTCAAAGCTGAAAATCAAAAATGTTTTTGAAGCACTGATATTGACTGCGAGTTCTTAAGTATTAAGAAAAATATGAAGTCAAAATATCGCTGATCGTCAGACAGATCGCAGACTTGGATTTTTTGACGCAATTTAATAATGCGTATAAAGCGCTCACCGAACGTTTAAAGTATACGCATACGCATTACATTTTATTACTCAGGGAAGAACGAACGAATAACGAAAACGAAGGTGGGGGTGCACGGCTCTTAATATTAGCACTTACTTAAACATTGCAGAGATTTATGTAGTACATCATAGAGAGATACGATATAAGCTACATAAAAATAAAAAACGAAATACGAAGTAATTAAGTTTAAACGCAGCACTGTTTTTAATTGTTTTAACCTTTTTAATTGATATTCCACTTAGTTGTACTTTTACTTTTCTTTCCTGTAGCTGTAGCATAGCATAGCGTAGCTTGGCAAAATAATACCTACCATTGAAGTAGAGTAGAAGCATTGAAAACTATTTGAAAACATGTGGGGATTTAGAGAGAGGTAAATTTCAAATTTTCCAAACCAAACGCATTGAATTCAGTCAGTTCAGTAATATTCAGTAATTCAGTCTCAGTCATTCATTTAGTTTCAATTTCAGTAATTCAGTATTTAATCAGCAAATATTAATAAAGAACTAAACACTTTGAACGGAAGAACTCATTTAAAGTTAGACCAGGATCTAACGTCTATTTTTTGAATAAGTTAATGAATTAATAAACTTGGGATCATCTTGCATTTTGTATACTCAGTTTCTGTGGAAGTATAAGTTTTTTTTAATTCGCCAATAAATTCAGGAACTGTAATAATGGATGATGAAGTAGAAACTTACAAAATGTGGCGTGTCCGTAAAACTATTATGCAGGTAGGTATGGGTATTTATTATTTGTTTGTTTTTTTTATTTAAGCTAGGCTTCGCTAATTACAAAGTATGAAGTATGATGACTGAGTCTTGTTTTGTTCTTCGTAATTTTGTTCGATAATTAAGTACGTGTAGTATTAATTATTCTTTACTGTTTACTATTTACTTTAAATGAAATTTATTGCTGAGTTCACTGTATTGTTTGTTTTGCAATGCGTAATTAAATGTAGCACCAGCTAGAATTTAGGTCATGCAGGCTATTTTATAGAGCTAGGTTGTAGGTATGTAATTTATAATTATGTCATGTTTGGCATGCGCTTCCCCCGACTTACACGTACGTGTAGTCACGAATCTTTCTTTAAAAGTTGTGATGAATGTTTTGGGATTTTTTAGCTGTGCCACGATCGAGGATACCTGGTTACTCAAGACGAGTTGGATCAAACACTGGATCAATTTAAGGAACAATTTGGGGATAAACCAAGGTATGCTCAAGCTCACTATCAGTTAATGCTGTGCATGTAGTGTGGGGTATGTAATCGTAATAATGTTACTAATTGTAAGTTCATTCTAATAATTGTATACTATGCTCTTTTATAACAGTGAGCGTCGACCGGGAAGATCAGACTTGATCGTCCTTGTTGCACACAACAATGATCCAACAGGTAAATACTATAATAAAAATTGTACAAAATATTGTTTTTTCATTAATTTTGTCAGAGTCAGTGTAATGAAATAAATTGTACTCTATATCACGAATAATTTGTAGTTCTTGTGTATTTTAATTCAAGATCAGATGTTTGTATTTTTCCCCGATGAGCCTAAGATAGGGATCAAGACTATTAAGACATACTGCCAACGTATGCAAGAAGAAAATATTCATCGAGCTGTTATCGTTGTTCAGCAGGGTATGACACCCTCTGCTAAAGCTGTACGTATTTATTTGAACATTGCGAAATTTTGTTTCCTTTCTTTTAGCTATTACTGTTAACGCCTTGCTTATTTTTATACTGCATTTAATTTACAGTCGCTAGTAGACATGGCACCAAAGTACATTCTGGAACAGTTTCTTGAGTCAGAATTATTGATCAATATTACGGAACATGAGTTGGTACCAGAACATGTGGTCATGACCCAAGAAGAGAAGAATGAACTGCTGACAAGATAGTAAGACGTATTTAACTTAATAATTTTAGTTCATTATTTTTTTTCAGTTTATTTAAATTCATATTATTCATAAGTTTAATGTTTTCAATTATTTAGTTTGATTTTGATTTCTTGTGTGATTTAAATTGAAATAATACTTATGAATTCATATTTTCTATGGTTTGTTTTATTTTATTTATTATATATGATAGCGCTTATAATAGTTGTGACGCGTGGCTCTTAATAATTAATACCGACTTGTTTTTGCGTGAATTTTGCGTGTCTAACAATTGCATTTACAACTTTGACCGTTTAGCAAACTTAAAGAAAATCAACTGATGAGAATCCAGGTAGGAGACCCTGTGGCCAGATATTTTGGTTTGAAGCGTGGTCAGGTGTGTGATAAATACTCGGTTGATTGCAATTTTTTTGGTTTTTGCTTTATTAAACATAATAACTAACAAGAATGTGGTGTGACGTTGGTCTTTAAAGATTTGAAATTTGAGCACAAGGCCCCTCAATATTAAAATAATAAATTTATTTGCACGAAACTAAACAAAAGATATGTGAACAGAGAATTAATATTTTTTAGTGATTTGGAATTTTACTTGCACGGAAACACCGCGTCAGCAAAATTTAACGTTATACTATATACTTACGTAGCGTGTTTCTATTTTGGTTTTAATTTTTGTGGTTGAAAGTACTCGTACATTATTATGTACGTTTTTATTTTGAGAAATACTTACATTTTGCTTCTGTCCAGAGCTGCTTAGGTAAATTAAAAAATCCATATCAATCTATTTGTACGTATAGCAAAATCAAAGAAAATTTCTTACCAAGAATTCAGTGTTCAGATCCGATTTCAAGATATTTTGGGCTTCAGCGGGGCCAGGCATACCACATTTTTATGTTTACTATTATTTAATTTAAATATATAAAAATATCTCAATTTAACTTTCTCTCCTCTGAATCCTCTCTTTAGCCTCTATTCTTTTCTCTGTTCTTCTCTCTGTTCTCCTCATGAAGTAGAATTTCAGCAAATGATAAGGTATTTAAACTCATCGTGTTTTTTTGTGTACTCTGTACAGGTTGTAAAAATTATTCGTCCTTCGGAAACAGCTGGTCGTTACATTTCATATCGTCTGGTCTGCTAAAGTTTATTATTTCCCATACCAA
This sequence comes from Dicyrtomina saundersi, assembly GCA_034695245.1. NCBI lineage: Eukaryota > Metazoa > Arthropoda > Collembola > Symphypleona > Dicyrtomidae > Dicyrtomina > Dicyrtomina saundersi. The sequence continues at coordinate 10,463 of JAQFZE010001935.1, read as the reverse complement.
TAATAGATAAACCTCTTGGAAGCTGCAAGTGCTAGTTAAATATTAAATACATTGTTTTGTATTAGGATTTAAAATTAGATGTTTTTATCTAATAATCAACTACTTTAAATTTCTTTTTCTGCGTATTTCATTCTTAATACTTAGATGTATGAAAAGGAATGTTAATTTTCTTACTAATTTTTATGGACAACAATTTTCTAACACACTATTAATTAAGAAAGGGCAAAGTGTCATTAAATTCGAGTTTTTTAATAAATGAGATAAATACAAAAATATTGCTGTTATTATTCATAATTTATTTCCATTTCCATATAATCACCAGTCAATTCAACTAATTTATGCTACGTGACAGTAAGTGATATATCAAAATGACAGCATAATATAAAGTAGATGATGTATTTTAGCAAGGCAAACTACAGAATAAACTCTTAATTTTTAAAACATAATACAAAAAATAACATAAATTGTCGATTTCTCAACGGCTACAAGGCTACATAGTACATACTACTAGTACTAGTTGACAGTTGAGAAACATACTACGGACTACGATATACGAAGGAAAATATGGCTGCGAAAAAAATCATGTATACTACTATAGTTAAGTTAGTATGGAGTTTGTTAACAATTAATAAAAAAATATATTGATGATCATAATGTCATTAACATCCAAGATGTCATTTGCCATAGATACACGCTTAGAAAAATATAGGCGAATTTACCATAAATCTGTTAATTTGTAACCAGTTTTGCTTGTTCTCCCGACATCGACTACAATCCGCTAACAGTGGTCAACAAGAGATTTGGTTAGTCAGGTTTACCGACGATACTGTTGTTATTTTAAGTGTCCGGAAATCTCAGCTAGATCACGCAACTTAACTGGTAAGCCTCTTGAGCGCTTTTGTTCATTGAAAAATATTTCAAAAAGTCGGATTCAATGTTTGCACGTAATCCAGTTAGCTTAATCTCACAAGACTGTATTTAAGATTTTTTCTAAGCGTGTACCAAAGGTTGACTGTAAAAATAACAACAGTTCAGCGTGAACATACAACAATTTTAAATGTTAAAATAGTTCCGTATGTAAATTATTAATGCGTCGTTAACTGTTGTTGAGTACAGCAATAAAATAATAGTTTTTGAATGCGATCTCAAAAACTATAATAAACTTTTGTCCCTTATCCTCGAAGAAACTTGAGCCCAGCTGAGTGGCAATAGCCTACGGGGAAAATAGCACTGGATTCCACGTCCGCCCACAGGTCTTGATTCTGATGAGCCCATTCGGTGTTGTCATTGACAATACGTATTAGGAGCAAATGATCGGCAACTTTTTGAATGGTGGCAGGGTAGCCTATCTGAGGATTGAATTCATCCAAAGCTTCCAACTTAAGACCAGGCACAAATTTGTGGGTTTCCCTCTTTGAAAATGTAAAAAAATAAGAACATTTTTAACAAGTTTTTATTTTTGCTTCAATTAACTAAAAATTACTATAGTGGACCGTATTATTACGATTGTTACAAGGTGTGTTAAAAATAATATAAGCATATAAATATTTAGCATACTTTAGGAAGTTCCTCCGATCGTAAAACCAAGTCAGAGTCAAACGTTCTGTCAAAATCGACTTGTATCCCAAATTTAGCACCCCACCCCCAGGGGAAAATGAATGGACTTGCCAAATGATACAAGAATGAAACTCTAGTTTCTCGAGCCTTCTCTCGTGTCTCCACAAAAAAGGATTCTCGTAAAACATGTGTCACGACAGCCCCTACAATTTTGTGACGCAGCAGAGGGTGACGAGTTTCCAGTAGCATCCCTACTGATATTTTGAACTGAACTTTTTGAGTATCTGTAGTAATAATGTCATCAGTACTGATATTCGTATTATTTGAATGTAATTTGTACTGAGCAAAAATCCCAGTGGCAGCTTGAGGCAAACTCCTGGCGAGTCGAGTACAGACACTATCAGAATTTTGAGGTTCGAACATCCGTTGGACATCCGGATCCGGATCCGTGCGATGACGGCAGCCTGATTTGGAGGATTTGTAATAATTGTCACTGATAACTTGAAGATGATTCGATCCAATTGTATTTTTCCGATAGCGCCCTTGCTCATAAAAGTTAATGAGTTTTGTGCTGAACATTTTCTGATTTTTGACTGATGCAGGAACAACTACAGAGACATAATAATTATTGCACAAATACTTATATAGTGTATGGACTTAGAGGAACAAGAATAGGTACTTTTATAAATAAATTTCAAGTATTTATTAATATTAGAAAATAGAGCTACAACTAACTATGGCCAGAATCCAAAGTTATCCCTTCCTTGTGACACCAGTCTAAAGGCTTTGGAGCATCACTGGCAAAATTTATCCAAGCTAAATACAACGGCGCATCTGGAGAAGTGTCGAAACTGACAAACTCGACAAGCGCTAGGTAACCTGTGCAATGCAGTTACATGGGCATTAGTACAGTGTAGCAAGTACCTACCTTATATCCCCATATCATTTCTAAACTTGCAATTTTTAAAAATTCAAATATTTATTTGTTTTTTACATGACACGATGTTTTGCATTACAACTCATACAGTCAATTTTTGAGGGCATAGATATATCACACTGTTATTTTACGGTTTATCTTTAAGTACCTGCATAGTGAGCAATTTCTCCAATCCAAAATGCCTTATCCGTGTTATTTTCGTCCACATACGGATTTTCCACTTCAATAAAAACCCCTGTTAGAGCAAAAGACTTCCAAATATCAGCTAGTGGGGCCTAAATGATCAAAAATTGACGGCAAATAATAAGAAACCATAAAAATATCTGCATTTTAAGGAGTTTAAAATATCGTCAGTGAAGAATCAAAACGGCCCATATCCAATTTAGGCTAGAATTAAAGAGTAATATTTCAAAAAACTGTAATAAGTGAGAGAGATGCGCAAAATGTTAATATCACGGGTGTTGGAAAGCCCAAAATGTTTTATTTGTATGTTTTTAAAAATTGAAAAATTTTCTAGGCTAATTGTATATCTTTGAAAATGGCAAAATATTCTATTTACATGTCTTTGAAAATGACAAAATGTTATATTTACATGCTTTCAGGGCGTTGAAATTTTAATTACTTTTTTGCAGATAGTGTATTTTGTATTTAGCTAAAAATGGATATGGGTCATTTTCCTTCTTCACAGAGGATATGTATACTATAACACACATAAACTATTTATCTATGCACGTTAATACAATTAATTCGAACTTAAGTGATTATTATTTATTTATAATTAAATATTAAATACAAGCTGATTATCAGGCAGTTTGAAAATTGTTTTAAAAATTTAACCTGTTTAAAATACTCGACCGGTGCAACCTGACGAATGTTTTCGGCAGACTGTAAATAATTGGCCCAGTAGGAAAACGAATCCGAACATGATGCTTCTGACCCGCCTTTAGCATGGCCTCCAGCGTGTGTTGTTGGATAGAGATATTGCCAAACCGGTACCGGTACTGGGGAGTGTCCGTTATTTTCTCTGTCAAAGCCAAGGCTTTTCTCTCCCGCGTGTTCCAAACATGGCAGATTCAAACTTGTGCTCGGTTTTGGTATCGGTATCGGTATCGATTTAAATTCTAGATCGTCACTCAACGCTTCCAAAGTGCTTTGCTCAAGGTCAGATTTTTCTAAAATAGTGGACTTACGGTCATTTATTCGTTTCAGTTTCTCACGTCTCTGTAATGATATGCTTTCTTCGAAGTCGTGCTTCGCTTTTTCATAGTATCGATCAATGAGAAGGGCTTCGTCATATGTAAAGCTTCCATCCCGCTCTCGCAAGATCATCGTTAGCTTCATCATGTCCATGTTTTGAGCGACTGTAGCTTCTTTCATTATCTTACGCAACTTGAAATCACTCAAAACAGTACCGATTGTGACCGTTCCTGAAGCGATACGTTTCGGTCCTCCAACTTTCTCATAATTATTATCATCTTCTATATTTTGCCTTTTTTCCGATCCGGATCCGGATACCTTTTTGTACTGTAAAGTAAAAGCAAAAGCAAAGTTACAGGATATTATATTGTGCATTGTGTATCTGGGAACACCATAATTACCGTAAAAGCATTACCACATCTGCCACTGCATCTAGAATCTATAGGTAATGTACAATTAATATTGCTTCCACCGATTTGACAACGATTTAGAATTGTGTATCCACGGATACGGATACACTGTATTTTAAATTACATTTTGTATTTAATAAGCAAGATATAATGCTGAAATTGCTTATAAATTGTGTACTAAATGTTATGCAATTTTAATAAGATACAAATTAATACACCGAAAGTCAGGAAATAATCAATAATTTCAAAAGTATATAGGTAATGAAGTTGACACTATCAGTATGTATTGAGGTGTATTACTGAGAATTAATTAATTAATTAGAGAAAAACGCAACGCTACGCTATTACGGTCTACAACTACAAACCTGGTTAATTAAATGTGTCAGTAATTAAACTTCCCTGTGTTATGTTCACCTTGTCAAAATCAACAGAAGTCTTCGACGTCCACGGTGTCCATAAGCCATTGCTGCCATGTTCAAGAAATTTAGATGTGTGAGCAATTCTCTTCGTTTTATCCTTAAAGAAATCAGTCATTTTGAGGGGTTAGTCGTCCACGTTAATTGTTGCCACAATCAATCTTCGTTTCAGTTATGTATTTTAACTAATCGTAAGCTAATAAAAACTCCTAAACTAAATAACTTGTAATGTTAATTGATTGTCAGCTGTGGATATGAGTGTGTCGATTATCTGAACTGCCTATTGTTCCGGATGCTGTTTTTAAAGCTAGTAACTATTCTACTCTAGTTCCGCACGTTTATTATTTTTTGCTGGGTATCGCTGTCACTAATAAGAAACAACAAAAAATCCATCCCCCACCAGCGCAACGTCACCTATATATTATTAACTGCCCGCAGCCCGCGACCGTAAAAAACGATTGTTAATCTTGTCTAATCGTAAGCGACTACCAACTAAAAAATACAGGCTTGTTGTCATTCCAGTTTCAGTATATTATTGTATGCATTAGTACATTCTTCAAGTCATGTTACAGGAGATACAGGAAAAATATGTGACCTCTTTGTTTGACTGCCACATACAAATTTCATGCAACTATTTACAAACGTTCGCCGAAACATCGGATTCGGAGTATGGTAATTAATGATGGACATTCTGTATAATATATCTGTGGTAATATTAGCATAGTTATTTATAGTAGTAGATTTTTACTCTTATACATATCGTGAGTAAAGAACCAAAATGACCCATATCCAATATAAGCTAGAATCAAAATGAGCTAAATGTCATAAAAACAAAATGAGAAACATGCGTAAAATGTTAATTAAGCGTTTTTGAAATGTGCAAAATGTTCTACTTACATGTTTTTGAAAATTGTAAGATGTTCTATTTACATGTTTTTTTAAATGTGCAAAATGTTCTATTTACATGTTTTTGAAAAGTGTAAAATGTTCTATTTACATGCTTTTGAAAACTGTGAAATTTTCTATTTGCATACTTTTTAAAAGTGCAAAATATTCTTTTTAAATGCTTTCAAGACATATTTAAATATTTTTGTAGATAGTGGATATTTTTTTTAGCCACAAATGGATGTGGGTCATTTTGGTTCTTCACTCTTCACAGACGATATTAGTCATGTACAAAAGGGGGGGGGACTAAATGAATGTTCAACTTTGCATAATTCTGATTTTACTTTCAACCGAATAGTCTTTAGAATATCGATAGTAGTTATGGTTCGAAAGACAGGATTTTTGCATGCGCTCAGTAAATGGCGACTAACATGAATACGACATGTTCGCCGTAGTAGTATGCACACAATGTTGCATATAAATAATTAGATTCATTGCAGTATGCAAATAAAGTAGGAAGATATACCTATACTAAGGCACCACCACACTAACAATAAGACTGAAGAGGGCCAAAATCCAAAATTGAAACTGCAACAAACCACACGATCATAATCAAGTTCCACTTGAACTTCCATAATATAACCTTGTGAACGTGCAAATTTGTAACGCCTCGTGGTCCCCCAGGCACGACAATCATGTTTTTTGAATGTGAGACATCGACACAGACATCACTGTGATAGTTAATTGTTTCATTTCTTAAGAGATTTTAAGAAGGCTGTTCACTCAATCAAGTCAGGAATAACTTTTTTTTGGAATATATTGTCGTCGTCGTCTTCCCCACAACTAAACTAGGGAATACAAAAACGTGCTGGATAGATTAATTTGTTAATCTGAATAAAATGTAAATGAACGGATATATCCAATAAAACCAGTTGAGTTCTATCTAATTGAATAGTAAAATAAAGAAGTATCATCGCACAAGCAAACGCCGTAAAGAAACTTAAGAAATAAGCATGTATACCTATACACAGAACATACAAGGCAAATATTTTAAAATGTTTTATTAAGCATTCATAAGAAGAGTTGCTCAATGCTCTTCACATGGCCCACTAATGTTACCATCATGAATCATGTACCAAAATAATTTCCGTGTTGACAGTGATGACATAATTAATTTTTCTTTCCTTCCTGTAAATCGTAAATTACAAAACCTTCTTCGACTTCGAGTCATGGTCCTCTGACTGCGATGTCACCTGATTCTGAACCTGTCAAATAATAATTAAAATCGTAACATTTTAATTTCAATAAATTGCCAAAGTTATTAATTGGACACCCAGTACACTAATTATTGTAAGTAAAGCAGCTTGCAGAATAGCCGAGAGCTGCACAATCAATTAGTATTTTTTGTAACTTGGTTCGTAACCTAATTAAACATCGGAAACGCTTCATCATTGCATTGGTTTTATTGATGACTAATTTGTTAAGGTATTTACTATTTACACGTTTGAGTAGACACAGGTGAAATCAAGCGTTTAATTCACCTAAATATTTTTTATACAAACATCCACTATATACATGTACGTTACTAATAGAGTAAGGTCAGTAAGGTGTACTGACTATGTTATATACAATTAAGGCCTATATCAAATTTTCCATTATTGCAAAAATTTCAACGCAGCTAAATTAATGGAGAAGAAAATATGTGTAAACTACAGATAATTCTATGTAAAACTTTGTTTTAATTTTTAATGCTAAATAAGTAATAAAAAGTAGCTGTATCAATTATCAGCTATTAGGATTATGACAGATATTCTACATTATTTATACTGATGATAAGATTAATCTAATACACACACCTAAACCTAAGGCATATAACGTCGGTGAAGTATCAAAATGAACCATATACAATTAAAGTTGGAAAAGTTCATAAAACATTAAAGGAGATAAACACACGTACAATGTGCTAAATGCGAGTCGTTGAAACGTGAAAAATGTTCTATTTACATGTTTTTGGAAAGTGCAAAATCTTCCATCTACACAGTGCAAAATGTTTTATTTACATATTTCTTAAAAGTGCAAAACGTTCTATTTACAAGTTTTTAGAAAAGTGCAAAATGTTCTAATTACATGTTTTAGAAAAGCGCAAAATGTTTTATTTCCATTTTTTTTAGAAAAGGGCAACATTTTCTATTTACATGTTTTTGAAAAGTGCAAAATGTTCTATTCAATGGTTTTTTGAAAATGAAAAAATGTTCTATTTGCATACTTTTGAAAATTGCAAAATGTTCCATCTACATGGTTTTTAAACAGTGTAAAATATTCCATTTATATGTTCTTGAAAAGTGCAAAATGTTCTGTTTACATATTTATGAAAAGTGCAAAATGTTCTATTTACATATTTTTGAAAAGTACAAAATGTTCTATTTACATATTTTTGAAAAGTACAAAATGTTCTATTTACATACATGCTTTCATGATCATGATATTTTAATTTAAGTACCTAAGTATATTCACTTAGTCTTTAGCTGAAAATGGATCTTTTTGATTCTTCACAGACTAAGGTACATAATAAGCTTATGTAGTATGTCTGCCCATACCTTCTTTAGTTACGTCTACATAATGGACATAATCCTTTCCGTATTGATGGTCAGACTGTCAGACTCAGACTCTCAGACTCAGACGACTATCTAAATTCTGAATCTGACAAATACCAGTGCAAAAAATTTGCCTGTTCGTTCGTCATTTATTTCATAAGAATTTTATTATTGTTGTCATTATTCCAAACTTCCAAAGAGATATAAAGGTACAGTCTCTACATTTCAGAGGGTCAGTTCCAAGTACATCGTACTTGCCTACACACTACATATATACTTCATTATTATATATTGTTACAGGTGAGTATGCATGTGGTGTGTACCTCGTCGCAGCGGTTACCACGAGACCTTCATTGTTCTTCCCATCGCATCATATCGTTTCGTAGGAAATCACTTAATTCTCAAATTCTCAATGTATGTTCAGCTCAGCAAGTGATTGTATAAACTCTGTATCACTGAGTAACTTCACTCACAGTCATAGGCTTCAACACCTAAAGTATTTTTCTTGGAGTAATAATACCTTTGTCTATTATAGTTTGTCAACGCAGTTATTGATTTGGTACGTGTTTCCTTAAATTTCTAAAATTATCTAATATAATTTGAGGTAAGTTTTAACATCTAATCTAATATCTAATAATAGAATAATATTCAAAAATAATATTTTAATTATTTAATTTACTCTACAAACACTATTAAAATTTAGTTTAACTAAGTTCTTGACTCGTGCTCACCATTCAAATTATGCATGCAATGGTATTAATTGCATTGGTCTATTATTACCTTATAGACAGGTACCAGGCCAGGTACCTACATTAAAGGGCTAATTTGACAGTTTAGTATTCTAAGCAGCGTTTCTAGTTACTTAAAAATTATGCCAATAAACCAATATTAATGGTAGTTACAAATACCACCCTGAAAATGCTTGTTTTTAAACTATATATATATATTTATAGGTTTTATGCTTGTAAGCGTTGATTTTTAAATTGAATTTTAATTACAGTTTTTTATAATGTAATATATTGCATTTCTTGTATATATGTATTTGCTTTAGTTATACTAGTCAAATAATAATTAGGAAGTTGGAAGGCAACGACACAGTTGACAATAGACGAACGTCATTGAAAATTAAAATCAGGGTCACCTTTTAGACGGTGACGGTGCCTAGTACCTATACCTCCCTCCTTATTAACACTGAGGCAAAAGTAAAATTATTGAATTAGAGATGCATTTTATGCATAGTTTAATATGCTAAGCAGAAGCGGATAAAGACTACAATGCTAAAAGCAATTATTATTATTGTGATATTCTAATTCTGAGTGTGGGGCTCTCTGTAGATTTCAAGTATAGAGACTTGGATTGGAGTAGTGTATTGGAGTTGGTTTGTTTGGTAGCGGAAGGAAATTAAATTACTTATGCAGTTTTTGTCACTGACAATGCGAGTAAGTATTGTGAGGGAAGAGCAAGGCAAAGCTTGGTAAAAAATCCAAATAAGTAAGTGCACCCACGAGTTGATAAGTTTCTATATATTATTGTATCCACGACTTCCACTCAAATAGGAAGTATAACCTTTCAAATAATTATAAAGAGCACGAAAGAAATACCAAAAATGTATACAGTACAGTATAGTATTTTACTTTGAGGATATAAAGTTATAAAGTGAATATGAATTACTTAACGAAATTGCCTTGACTTCCCTTGCTCAGCTCCTTTTTATGTGAGCGTAAAAATCCTTCAGTGATAATTCACGTAGTAATTAAATACATACGACGACGACGACATACAGGTCGATTTTTGTATACTATTTGAATTGTAACAATGCACAGTATTTTTTTATCTTGGAATTTTTGGAATACTATTTTCTTGTTTACTGTTTAGTCTAATTAGATTTAGAATTTGAAGATACAAATTTGAAAGCGTCTCATCTGCGACGGAAATATTACATAAGTGGGTATCTTTTAGGTACTGCCAGTATAAGCTCTTATGTAGTTCCTAAATGCATATAGCTAAGTATAGACTGATAAGTCCTTGCATTAAAGGTACTTATGTTTTATGTATTGATGCTTATGCTAGTAATTTTAGGTAATTACCGAAAATCCCATAGAAATTTTAAATGGTAGTGGATACCTAATTTTATTCCCTACGTGGACCACGAAGCAGGTGGGACAATTTTGGTTCTTGGTGTACTCCCTACACGTAGAATTACTTAATAGTTAGTGGAGATGGAAACTGTAGCTGTACAATAAATTCCTGACATAATTTCCAAAAGATATAGTCATTTAGTAAGTTACTAATGACATTCAATGCCATATGCATAATTTGTGGTACATAGACACAGTTTCCCTAAAATTCTGACAGCATTTAAAGTTCACGAGACGATCGACACGGTCCGGTCTAGTCAGCGTCTGCTGTCGCTTTATAAATTGTTCTTATCAGTTATCAGTATATCAATATTATTGCTAATGTTTAG
>JAQFZE010001934.1:0-16009 GCA_034695245.1 Dicyrtomina saundersi | reverse complement strand
TTAAAATTTGAATTTTTTTAAACTTTGGCGGGCCATTGTGACCAAACAACGCAAAATGCAATCGAGTTACTTTGGTTTGGTACTAATTAAGAGTAGCCTGATTTTATGGAATGGGTGATTTTGAAATCTGGGTGTACCACTTGGAGTGGTTCCCTTGTAAGTGCAAGCAAGTTGGTTGGAGGAAAGCGTGCGACCATCTGGACAATCGCCTCTAGTGACATTGGACACGCTTCCATTTGACGGAGTAGGAAAGCAAAGATGGGAACACTGCCCACCGATCCGATTTTCACAATAATTGACACCCTCAGGCTGCTTGGAAACATGATACGCTTGAAGGGTGTATAATGCATCGTTCTGAAAAAGTTTAAATAAAGCAAAATTACAGTCACACTAACTAAATAGGAAATAAATACAATCCTATTAGTCGGAAGCATTACATATTTATAAAGAATTGTTAAATATAAAAGAAATGCAGTAATGCTTATTTGTATGTTTGTTTTTGATGTTACTCCTGAATGCGAATATATGGATGTCGCATCTTCGCCACCCCATTTGCTAGTTTTGTACACTCCCATTGTTACGTGGTCTCTCCAGTACACGTAATCTCCGAAGGTTGCGACTGACCGGAACTCACTGTTTGAAAAAAATGGCTCAGTTGCTCAAAAAATTAACTTTTTGTCTGATCCGTCCGGATTCATTGAATAAATTGAGCACGGGTGCGCATATGTTGTCCAGTAGAGTCGATTTTGGGCCATATCCATTGCAAGGCCCAAGGGACGGGCAGGACTTGTATTTGTAATAACTTCCCGTTTAGATCCATCTAATCCAGCTCGCTCAATGTTTCTAGTATACCAATTCACCCAATAGATCCACCTATAAAAATACAAATATTTACCTTCAACATTTGCTTTCAAACTTTAGGGATTAAATTCCAATTTTAATTTTTTTTTGTGTAGCTCACCCGCTCAAGGGATTAACAACAATGGCATGTGTATCTGATATTTCCCTGGTGAAGAGAACTTGTTTCATTGTTCCATCTAAATTGGTCACAATAAATTTATTGTTAGCATGATCCGCGTGATAAACATTGTTGTAGATCCAGTCAACTGCTAAGCATAGGATGAAAGATCCTGGTTCACTGAGTACAACTGTTTTTTGCGCTTCGCACTGAACTGGCGCTGTGTACATGACTCCGTTATCGCCACCATAAAACATTGTTTTTGTTTGATACAAGAAGTCTAGAGCTCGTTTATCAGGGTAATGCTCCTGAATTAGGGTCACCTGCTACGAATTTAAAGAGGCTTATTGGTTATTTAATTGCAGTTCTTTCAGATTTAAAATCTGTAAAATTTTAAAACTATCTATAAGTAACCAATGTTTTAATTAGCTTAAATAAAATAGCAGACAGTTTAAAAAAGTGGTAGTACAGTTGGTTGACTAAGAGTGAGTTGTTCAATGCCTTGGCTGCTTCCAAAAATGAGAGTTGCATTTTCACTTAAATCATTTCCAGGCTCACACTTTCCGGCGTTTACTTTGCCTGAAAAGTATTCATTGCAGTTTTCCGCAGAGTCCCTACCCCCAGAGGCACAGGGCTGAGGGTACACCCACTCCTGACGGCCTAAATATAAAATTAAAGCTTAAGGTATTGTTATAATTAGCTCCTGAGACGGTTTTTTTTGGATGGCGGAAACCTAGCACTAGAGAGTTACATATCGTCTGTAAAAAATCAAAAAGACCCACATCTATTTTTAGCTAAAAACAGTATCAACTATTTACAAAAATATTCAAATGGAATTGAAACATTTTGCACCTTTTCGAAAACATAGAATTAGAAAGTTTTGCGTCTTTAAAAAAACATGGAATTAGAACATTTTGCAACTTTTCAACAAGTTATAATTAGAAAACTTTGCAATTTTTCGAAAACATGGAATTAAAGCATTTTGCACCTATTTGAAAACATGGAATTAGAAAGTTTTGCACCTTTTCGAGAAAATGGAATTAGGACATTTTGCATCTTTTAAAAAACATAAAATTATAACATTTTGCACTTTTTCGAAAACATGGAATTAGAAAGTTTTGCATCTTTTGAAAAACATGGAATTAAAACATTTTGCACCTTTTCAAAAACAATAAATTAGAACATTTTGCACCTTTTCGAAAAAATGGAATTAGAACATTTTGCATCTTTTCAAAAACATGAAATAAGAACGTTTTGAACCTTTTCAAAAACATTTAAGTACGGACATTTTACACTTTTCAAAAACTCTTAATTAACATATAACTAGTGATTCTCATTTTGTTTTTCTGACATAGCTCGTTTTGAATGTAGCTTCAATAGGATTTAAGTCATTTTGGTTTTTCACAGACGATATATAGCATATACAAGTAATTACATCAGTTAAGTACATATTAATTTCAAAATTGTAATTTTCTGTTAATTATAAAAGTATTGCAATCACGTTCCCATTGGCCTTTAGTAAATACCCTTTCATCAATGTAAGTTTCGCAGTTCTCTCCCACGAATCCTGGTGAGCACTCACAGCACAGCGTCTCTCATTATTTATGAAAATGCACTTCCCTCCATTTAAACATGGATTGGCGAGACATTCCAACTTCTGCTCAAGGAGGCCTATAAGTGGCCTTCAGAAACAAGTAATTTAACTTGGTTAATAATACCTTTAAAAAAAATAAGTTGCACTGTGTACATTGCAACAGAATATGAATTTCGTAACTTACTCGTAACATTTTGCAAGTACGACATGTAACCTTCAAGTTCTTGCACTTTTTGGTATGTGACAGCTGCAAATAGGAATAAAAAAACAGGAATAATTATCACAATTGTACGCTCTTAAAAAAATTCCAATAATAAATTGGAACCGTATAACTTACTTGTAATATTTTGTAGATAGTACAAATTCTTGTGTATATCTACACAGGTTTCTGCACACCTCAGAATTTGGCAAAATCCCACAAGTGTATTCGGAATTTCTAAGTGGCGCTCTTTTTGAGTTTGAGCAATGCAATTTGGTGCTGAACATACCAAAAGTAGCGCGATTGCTGACAGCATTGTTTTGGAAAAGTTTTTGAGAAAAATTGCAAATTCTTTAAATACCCAATGTATATCCTTGGTTTGCCGCCAAACAGGATACACCTAGCTCCTGAGTCACAGTGAAAAAATCCAAAATAAAATCGAAATTTCAGTAGTAAAAAGTGCTAGTAAATAAAAATAGTAACCAGGATTAGATAGAGCGAAATCCACTGTACCCGTTTCCTATCGAAGATATCCAACAATAAGAATAAAGTGACCTGAAAACTGCATCCGAAAAACTGTTGACTGAATCTCGTACCGAGTGCACAAGAGTGCCAACCAGAAAACAAAGAAGTACATACGTCAAGTACCGGCCCCGCCTTTACAGCTGACTATACAACTGACTAGTGAATCTTTCATACTGTGTTGAACTTTACTTTGTTGAATTACTGCTCTTGACCTCGACCTCTACAATTGATCAACAATCAACCCCAGCGTCCGATTGTTCAGCCGTACCTGGCTCCCATAGTGTTATCAGAAGTTTTATAATAATGTTGGCCAGTCTTCCGAGACTTCATACTTGGATCAAATTTAGAGAAACTATAAATTGAAACCTAAAAGCATTCATCTTTGGAAATATTGACAACTTGTGCCGCTGCAGAGGAACTTAGATTTTATTATTATTAACCGTTATTATTGATCTTCAGTATTGTCTATTATTGTGCCAGCGTAATTGCAAATTGGCGCAAGCCGCTAAAGGCCACATTGCAAATTTTTTCAAGAATTGGACAAGTTACCCAACACTACAGCAGCCGACAAACCAACCCAAGAGAAAATTAACTACAGAACACTGACTTATTTCATTCCAGAATTGAAGCTAATGACGGTGCGACGCAACGTCCTAACTTTAATTTACAAATTTTCAATTACGCTATTATCAACAAGTATACAGTGGGACCTGAATAAGACGGACCTATACAGTGGAACACTGATAACTCAAGAACACAGTGATACCCGTATATTACTAAGACTACAGTGAGACCCTAATAATACGGACACCATAGGATGACACTAAATAACTCGTAACATACAGTGGGACACATATAAAACGGAGTTGAATAAAGAAGTAACTCGGCAGGAAACGAGCAAAGGTTGATGCGAAGCACACCTAAGCACAAGTAGAATACTCCAATTATTAATTCAGTGATTGGCGACGCCGACTCTGAAATAAGCAACCACTCACTGGCGACGCTAGTACAAAATTGCAGATGGGAGTACACAAATCCCCTGAACGCCCGAAACACACAGTAGTTGACCCAACAATAAAGCAAACACCCCCTACCACCCGAGTAGTCACTAAAAGAGGTAGAAACAGCGCAGACTCGTCTCCTAAAACTGCTGAAAACAATAAAAAGACCAAAAGTGAAGGCAGTACAGCTGAACAGCAAGATCTAAATGTTGAAGACCTTCTTGATTTTGACGATACTGACGAACAGCGTATACACAGCAACCCCAACGAGAACATGAGCGTTAATGACGTGCTGGCAGCTATTAAACATAGCAATGTCGAAATAACAACAACGCTGTCAGAAAAAATAGCAACCGCGGAAGGCAATATTCACGAGCGACTGAACACCATCGAGACGAGCCTTACCAACAAAATGGAAGAATTATCAAGCAGAATACATGTTCTTGAAACAGAGAACGAACAGCTCAAAGATAGGATAGCCACACTCGAGCAGAACCCAGGTATCCCCTCTAGCAACAAGGAACTAGAACAACGAACCCTGAGACTGGAGCTAGAAACCAGAAAATTGAATCTCATTATAACTGGAATTAAAGCTTGACCTGAGGAAAAAGGGAGCGCTCTTTCCGATATAGTGTCAAATTTCTTCCAAAAACACTAGCACTTCAAGATATTAAGCCAAATCAAGTCAGAAGGCTAAAGAACAAGCTTGGCACACCGACCAACAAAATCTGGGTCAGCTTTCACACTGTCCATGATCGAAATGCAGTGCTTTACGCCAAGAACAAATTACGAGGAGTGAAAGATATCCTATACTACATCAATCCAGACCTTCCTGCGGCCATAGCTAAAGCTAAGTACGAGGAACGCAAGGCTAAAAAAGCACAAGAGAGCGGCGAATCGGCAGAGTCGATTGTTGGATAGGAAATAGGCAGGCCCATACAACATAAAATCGCAAAACATAAACCTACTGTAAACAAAATTTTATACTGGAACATTAACGGAATAAGAAACTGTACATATGACAAAGCAAATATCATTTTACAACATGACGTAGATATCTTTTGTATATCTGAAACTTGGATTGAAAGAATAACTGACGACTTGAAAAAGTATTTTAACAACTACAAACTAACACTCATCCCAGCAGTAGGAGAGAAGGGAAGAAAAAGCGAAGGAATGATTGTTGGCACCCGAAATAACATATCAGAGCAATGCAAAATTATCTACCAAGATAGGTTCAAGATCTTAATCGAATTTTTGCTGAAGGGAAAGACAGCCCTACTCTGCTTCACTTACTTACCTCCCGCTATACAATACGATGACGAAATAGACCGACTGTTTGAAGAAACTGCTGCTGCAAATAATCTAAAGTTTGTTTTAATGGGGGATTTCAACAGCAGAATAGGAAGCTTTCACAACCCCACTGACAATACACTATACTTTAACCGGATCAGGAACTCGACAGATAACGGTGTGAACAAACGCGGTAAGAAGCTGATAGACCTAGTTTTTACTAACGAGCTAATAATTTTAAACGGAAGAGGCACCTCAGACAGAGATGGAAAGCCAACCTATATAGGACAAAACGGACAAAGCCTAATTGACTTATGCATAAGCAGCAGCAACGCAATTGACGAATTCGACGACCTAGAAGTGACGGAATGTATAGAATCTGACCACTTCCCTGTAATACTAACTGTGAATCGGAAAACGCAAAAGACACTACGCGTCTCCAATGACTCTAGGAACAACATCAGATGGAGTAAAGACCAAGCAGAGAACTTTCGGCAAAACCTTAGCAAAAATAGCAAGGACCTCGACTTTGCAAACTGCAATTATACTAGACTACACAGCCTACTTCACCAGACAGCAAAGCAAACAGGTATTGGCCCCAAACCACCCGGCAATTACCAAAAGAACTTTGGCCCTAAATGGTTCGACAGAGAATGCAGCGACGCACAGCGAATGACAATTTTCCACCTTCACAAATACAGAGAAAACAAAGGCAAAGAGTATCCAGCTAATGACAGTCTTGATTGTTTAATACGTGCCAGGAAAGCTTACCGCAGTCTCTGCTGTGAGAAAAAAAAACCTTTTACAGCAAAATCCAGCAGGAAATACATCACAGCAAGGACTCGGCGGGGTACTGGAAGGCACTTAATATGTTTAGAGACAAGAGGTACAGCTTCAAAGCAAACGATATTGGCAAAGAACAATGGGACGCACACTTTCGCTCTGTATTCGAGACTGAAATGACGGATGGGATAGAAGTAATTGACTAAACATGCGACAGCACAGCAAAGGACACATCCACACTAGACTCAACCATAACGTTAATTGAACTAATTAAAGCTACAAAACACCTAGCCAACAACAAAGCACCCGAAGCTGATGGCATTCCTAACGAGATATGGAAAAATCTAGACTGGACTACCCTCAATTACCTTTTAGAGCTACTCAACAAAGTCACTGAAGAGCGGATTCCTGAGCAATGGGGTGAAATCATCACAGCACCAATCTTCAAGAAAGGCGACGACACTCTACCTAGCAATTACAGGCCCATTGCTCTTATCAATACGATAACAAAGCTATACACCTGCATAATGTCGAACCGGCTACATTCCTTCTGTCGTACAAATAATGTCATCTCGGAAAACCAAGCGGCCTACAGAAGAGGAAGAGGATGTTTAGATCACATATTTGCTTTATATACATGCATACTTAAGCAGCTTAACAGACCAGCCCTTGAGAACAAAGGAAAACTCTTCGCCCTCTTCGTAGACCTTAGCCAAGCTTTTGACTCGATCAGAAGGAATAAGCTGTGGACTAGGCTGAGAGAAGCCGGACTTAGCGAACTTTTTGTCGCAAAGATCAAAGAGCTGTATGACGTAGCTAAAACTAAGGTTCGCTGTAATGAAGGATTTACAGAACTGATTAACGTGATGGGTGGAGTGCTACAAGGAGAATTCCTGTCCCCCACTCTGTTCACCATATTTATTGACAAGATTACAGATATTCTCCGAAGCAGTGAAATCCGAGGAATACAGATGTTTACCATCGAACTGCTCATATTGCTATATGCGGACGATATTATCCTCCTTGCCTCAAATGAACTGGACTCACAGAGACAGATTAACACCCTTAGCCACTTTTTCAGAGAAAATGATCTAACAGTCAATCTTACGAAGACAAAAGTGATGATATTCAGGAAAGGTAATAAGATAAGCAAATCCGTTAAATTCAGTTGGAGTAATAAACCTCTTGAGATTGTAAACAAATACGTATACCTTGGAGTCCCCTTTACGCAGAGCGGAATATTTAATGAAGCAAAAAACCACTTCTTTAATAAAGCTAAGACAGCAGAGTCAAAGCTACTCGAGCTGTTCTATCGGGCCAAAATAAAAGACATAGACATACACCTTAAACTCTTTCAGGCACTAGTCAGTTCGATTTTAATGTACGCAGCACCTATATGGGGACTACGATACGTTGAAGAACTTGAAACTTTTCAAACTATGTTTCTTAGACGGCTAACAGGCACCAACAACTCTACCCCTGGGTTCTTTCTTCGTCTAGAAACGGAAGCAACCAATATCAAGCTAATACTTTTTAAAGCACTGCTTAGATTTCTAGAGAAGACGCTCAATGCAAAAGAAGACAGTATAATAAATAACTGCTACCAGGAAGTACTGAAACTTAAGACTGCAGACCCAAGGTATAATTGGATGCTTCAAATCAAAAAGGTATTTGCCGACGCTTCCCTTGAGGAAGTGTATAATAACATGAGCTCAGAATACCTCAGGAAACACAGAAAGGAAATTACTGAAAAGTATCGACTGAGTTGTATCAATAGAGACATTCTTAGTATGCAGAGCTGTAAAGCCATGAAACCTTATGCCCAAATAAAAACCCACGCACTTAAATCGGAATACTTTAAAATGAACATGGAATGGAATATGACAAAGTTCGCACTAAATCTAAGAACTGGACTCCCTAGAATCGTGCTACGAGGCAGGGTCACTAACCTAAATGGCATGAATACGATATGGAAGCAAACGGAAAAACCGAATTGCGACCAATGCGGAAAAGAGGAGGAAAACCTTTACCACATAATGATTGACTGCCCACATTATAAACCCCCCCGAACGAAATTCCTTAAGAAACTTTCCATCGACAGACTGAGGAAAGAAGACATCACTGCGGCAATCTGCAGCTGTTACCCTGATGCTGAAGGACTGGAACAACTTTTTAAATTCTGGGATGAAGCCCTTAGAATCCGAAATTTTTACTACAGATGCACTGAAGAAGAGTAGCGCTATTACCCTCCAGCATGAAATTCAATGAGGGACCTACCAGGAAAAACTGTCTACAGTTGCACTGAAGACGAGTGAACCCTCCCTACTCCTCCGGTCTTCTCAAGATTAATGACCACTCCCCAACTTCGCAATAATATTACTATTTATTTCACTATTTTTATTATTACAATTACTATGCATACTTACTTATACCATTATTTGCCTATTGAACCATGTATGCCTAACTTAACGAAATGTAAATTATGCAACGTATTTAGTACAATGATTTAACTGTGCTCACTTTACAGGCCGAACAACCAAGAGAAGCATTTATATACATATATACAATGACAAACATATTTAACCAAGGATCAATTTATTTATTAATTATTCTTGTAAAGCATATTGTAAATAACCTATGTTGTATGGGCTAACGCCAAATCGACTCAATGAATAAATTATTATTTATTATATGATATATTTTGATAAGTGTGAAAAATTAAAATGACGTGGATATTTTTTCCTGTCGAATAAAATTAAAATAATTCTATTTTCAAAGAGGAAAAATTTAAACTACGAGATGTTAAAATCCAGAACTCTGTTTTTTGAAAATATTAAAAAATCTTAGGTTTCTAAAAAGCGTAGCTTTGACTTACATAATATATTTTAGTGTTTAAAGTCAAGGTTTGTTTTTAGTTCAAGTTTGTTTTGAATAATAAAATTGTAATATTGCAAAGTCGGATATTTTTTAAATTGCAAAACTTTGTTCTGATTTTTCATGTTCACCCAACATAATTATACTTACATTAATAGTTAAAATAAACTAAAAATATTAAAATTTAGTTACTTTGGTAGTATAAAGATTTTCACTATTAAAAAATTTCAAGCATTCTATTATTAATTTGACTTTTTCCTGTATGTACCTACAGATACTCAATGCAATTTTATTAGGGGCGATAGTGACAGTGCTAATTCTTGTAGAAGTGATTGTTTCGGGTTGGAGTGAAAATGTGGGAATTTACGATGCTGGAGAGGACAAAAACTCTTCGGAATTATCTCAAAAATTTCCTAATCGGACGGAAAACGAAACCTTGACAGTTACGGATGTTGATCTTGAGGGGCTTGTCCACCACAAAGAACGATAATTATCAATTTGAAACAGAACATATTCCAGCCTTAGTACTACTTGTATTCACCATTTTGACATTACTTTGAAATTTCATTTGCGGAGTGGTGCTGATTGCTGATTTTAAGTGTAAAACAGGTAAGATTCTTGTATGTATTAATAATGCATATTTTAATTAGGATAATTAGTTAAAAAAATACGTAGAGCAGTTAGTAACAATGATTTTTTTAAAATGTAAATGTAATTTCAGGCAAATGCTCCAAAACTGAAGATGTGGCTAATTACTCATTTCGTGTTTGTCGTCATACTAATTTTGATGTGTCCACAGATGAGCAGTGTGAGTTTGGATGGAGGATATCTTGTTACTGCTCTAGTACTACTTAACACCTTCTGTATTTGGGTTGTGAATGTTCACAGAAAGGAAGTGTTGAGGGCAAGTGGAGGGGAAGGACAGGGGGGTCGAACACAAATGGCGCCACCCACTTTGAGGGTGGGTCACTTGGAAAACGATGACACAGTATGTTAAAGATTTTTAAATTTAGTTGGCGCCATTTGTGTTCCGCCCATATAAGGTATGTAAGTAGGATTTAATATAAAAAAATCATAAAAAATTATGAAGCAATAATACTAGCCAAATTTATTGCATTGACTTGTTCCTTATAAAAGAATATGTCTGCTTAATAATATGAACATGATTTGTAGTTTGCACCACACCCACCTACCCACACAACAACATTCTCCCTCCTCACGCGTATGGTGTAGCAGAATATTGTGTAGCTAACTAGTAAGGTTGGCTAGGTTTGTACTTTCACTGTTAAATAAACTTGTATTTAATTGTTTTTAATTGTTCTGAAAAGTGTATGTTGTTCTTATTGTGTCTTAATGGCAAGCGCAATTGCAGCGCCAGTTGTAAATAAATATTTACATTCTCTCCTTGCAGAATCTAAAAAATACGTATGTACCGCAAAGCTTTAAATAACTCCATGAGGAGTTAGCACGAACTTTTCGCCTAAACCTGGTAGTAATTAGAAACCGGGGTGTAAAAAATCAAACTCTTTTCTCTTAAATTCAATGCTGAGTTATTAGAGATCCAGGAGTTAATAGGTACTACGTGTTTCTTGAAGCTTTACGGTGCATGTATATTTGGCATATCGTCTGTGAAGAACCAAAATGACTCATATCCAATTTAAGCAAAAATCAAAATGAGCTACGTCATAAAAACAAAATAAGAAACATGCGTAAAATGTTAATTAGGAGTTTTTGAAAAGTGTCAAATGTTCTATTTATGTACATGTTTTTCAACAATGTAAAATGCCCTATTTACATTTTTTTGAAAAGGTGCAAAATGTTCTAATACTATTCTTTTGCAAAGGTGCAAAATGCTTTAATTCCATGTTTTTGAAACGGTGCAAAATGTTCAATTTGCATGTTTTTGAAAAGGTGCAAACTTTCCTAATTCCATGTGTCTGAAAAGTGTAAATTATTCTATTTGAATGCTTCTAAGACATGTTGGAATATTTTTGTAGATAGTTGATATTGTTTTTAGCTAAAAATGTATATGGGTCATTTTGATTCTTCACAGACAATATGTATTGTATGTTTGTACAATGTATTTTTCTGATTTTGTTCTCGTTTATTTTATTGAGATATTGATGTATTGAAAATATTTTCCTTGCAACTTGTAATTGTATAGTGTAATTATGAAGCTTTGCCATTTATTGTTCATACAGTGTGAATATTTTGAATAATTTTCTGTTTGAATTTCTAAATATGCAGTTTCCTTAAATATTAGAAAATTATTTCTGGCAAGCTTTCCTCTTTCATATAGAGTTCTATGATGTGTTTAAATTTAAATAATTACTGTGTATTTTCCTCCACCAGAAGTAGTATATAAACTTTAAGCTCTGTACGGAAGTTTAGAATTCTAAAAATATTTAGAAATTGTCTAGTGTTGGGCAACGCATATTATTATTGCTGCCTAAGGCTGCGTGCTTCTTGAAGTTTGCAATTTAGTCAGACTTAAGCATATCATTTTTGTAATAAATTTAATTTTAAAACTTTGATTTAAGAATTATTACAAAAATGTTACTGGTCTCCCAGTATAACACTGGTAATATTTTTAATGTCCGCATGTTATTGTATATAATCATAACTTCCCTTACACATTGCGATTTTTTCCTCTAACAATTCAAATTTAATTCTTACAATTAGTATAAAATTTCAACGATTTTTGGCCAATAACTAATTTCTATTTGAATAGGCTACATTAATTATACTACTTATGATTTTTGAAGAATAATACTTACTGGTAAGTTTAGTTATTTTGTATTTTAATGAATATTTGGTGGTATGTAATTATTACAACCAAACACAAATTTTAAATCTACATAACTATAACAGAAAATACAATTTTTAATTTTCAGCCATTAACTTGTTAGCTGCTGTGGTAGTGGGTCTTGTCCTAAATTTTTTAACAGGGTACTGTATATCCTATCATAGTGCGCGGGTCTATAACAGTACGCCAACCTGAGAGTCATCAGTTTAAATAGTACGCGTGTCTATTTAACACACTATTAAATGGCAGTACGCAGGTCTGTATTAACTAGTGCGCGGGTCTGATAGGTCCAAATTTGGCTAGTACGCTGGGCGTACTATTACAGGATATACGGTATTTTCACAATAATATTGTTTGAGTAATTATCTACATAAAAATTATGAGGACACTGGGGACGAATATTACGGGAACGACTGGTATTCATCAAGACGACTGATCGCTGGACTAGCCATGTGTCAGTGTCAGGACAAGTGTGCGCCTATTCTAAAATATTATTGTTGTATGGACTGATGCAAAATCTACCGAATAAAATAAATTATATAATAAAAATAGTATAATATTAACATATAATATTTTGTGTGAAGAATGTAAATGACACGAATATTTTTTAGTTTCGAATAATATTAAAATAATGCTATTTTCGATAATAAAAATTTTAAACAACGAGATTTCGAAGCACAGAATATAATATATTAATGTTTACTTTGTTTTTTAAAAATATTATAAGATCTTAGGTTTTAAAAAAGTGTAAACTTGTCTTACTTTAGTGTTGTGAAGTAAAATATGGATATATGCAAGGGGGCAGTTTATTAATAGCAGTGGAGGGAATAGAACAATGGAGCTGAGAGCAACAACCGGAGAGGGACGTCAGCTCAGTCAGTTATTTTCCGCGGTCTATAGCAGTGAGGAAATGTAGGTATAAGGACAGGAGCGGGATAGATAGTATAGGAGGATGGAGAAGAAGGGCAGGGCAGAGAACGACGGTTGACGAGTTAGAGGGTGACGTGGCGCTCTCATCAAGGAGCTTTCAGCTCCTCTCGTCCGAACTAAGAGTTGAGACTTCACTTCCAAACTAGAGACTGAAACGTACACATCGTTTAGTGGAACATAGATTAATGAGGTCAAATATTAGGTAGCCCGCCGCCATCTTTATTTATTGATCTACGAGTTAATTTATATTCTATTTTCTCCTCCTTTAAATCTAGTTGCGAAAGTTAACGTTAATTACTAAGTGTAACCTAAAGTAATCATAATTAGGAGATCGGGTTATTGTGGCCGTTATGGCAGTGTATTTATTGTAAACTGTAAAAGATAAATCTGACAGATTCGTGGGATATTATTTAAAGTGACAATCCCAGAACTTAAACCGTGTTGTACTTTTAATTTGGTGTGACATTACGGCCCGTAGAAGCCGGCATATTTAGTGTTGTGGTGCATAGCGTAACCGGGTACCGGAATTATCACGGTCACATAGTTAATTCCGGGTGTTAGTGTTGAGGCTTCATACCGGCACCGGCACACCGACCATACCACTTGTGCATCCCATCTCCCACCACATAGCTACTACCGAAACACCGGGGAGCGGACGGTCCTACGCGTACGGTCTGGGTTAGACCGACAAAGAGGCAGAGAAGGAATGGACCGGACGAGGAGGACCGCGGACCGGAGTACTGCGTTTCGGCCAAGATACCTAGGCCCGCATTCCGAGGAGCTGATACCGGCAAGCAGACGGTTTTCGGTCTAGCGAGTAGCAGATCCACGACCGCAGAGCAGGGTTCGGTCTCGGCTCGGCTAGAACTTCCAGTTTTGTGGCAGAAAGGCAAGAAAAGGGAAGAGATTGGGAAATTCTATACCACACTGGCGACTGTGACGGACACAAGACTTTCGTCTTGTTCAGGAACCATCAAGAGCAAAACGGAGTAAGAATCACAGGTTCCTTATTATTTTTCATTCCTAAAAAGTATAAAGTTAAGTACATAGGCGCAGAAAGGTGCCTAAGGCTCCTACTAGGTTTCGATCGAAGTGTGTTTGCTGGTAGTCATACCCAGGCGACATTAGAAAGCATCATATACCGGAGTAGATAGGAGCGTAATACATGAAATACTCATATTTAACTTGCATGAAGCGCGTCAGCAAGTAGGCACACTGGAATTTGAGCAGCTGCGAGGTTAATACAGGCAGCATTTCAAAAGCACTACAGACCGAAATAGGTAAGAGCGTGATACATCTACTTGTATAGTGCGCGTTATCCGGTGTATCTTTGCGGTGGTGAGCAGCACACCGGGGTTCGGCTGCTGCGTGGTCCAGTTTGTCCACGTAGAGCGGTTGCGGAGCACATATCGCGGCGGTAAGGGTATAAGAACCGCAGAGCAAGTAGTAGGTTGGGTTTTGTAAAGACGAATAGGCGAACACAAAAAAGTTCCGTATAGGTCCGGTCCAGGTTAAAGAGGCCGGTACACGTTCCATCTTTTAAGCGGACAGCGAAGACCGAAGACCACGGAGATGACCGAACCAAATGTAGTGACAGAAGAAGGCAGCGGTACATGGGCATCACTGGAAGCAAAACCACGAAGCAAAGAGTTGCCCAGCACAGACGTGCATGATGTTGAAGCAGAAAACGAAGTACAGAACTTTCGGAGTGTAGCGCACACAGGAGAGTCGACCGCGGGTACACCGATAAGAAAGGAGGAACGAATCGGTTCAACCGACATACTGAAGGACAAGGAATCGTTTGTGTTGGTATTAGGATATATGGCACGAATGCAAAAGCAAATGCAGTCAATGCATCAGACGGTTCAGGAAACACAGAAGGACCACGCAAACATTAGTAGTCAACTAGCATCCTTAAGCCAAGCCGTAGCACCGCCTAATACGACAACCGAACCGGCCCAGATATGCACAGCCGGTAGGACTATGCAACAGCAGAAGGCCAGGGCAAATACCGAAACTGCGGTGAGCAGTAACCGGGCACTTACAGAACCAACCGCGTCATTACCAGAACGTGACAGACACTCCGACCTCCAAAAGAACAAGAGGCCGCGTCAAAACAAAAACACAAATTAAAAAACCGGAATGTGGTGTTGTTTCTGCAGAAAGGCGACCTACAAGGCAATAGACTGTCAGTCGCAAAAGACAAAAGCGATAGCCAGACAAATATTACCCAATGATGGTGAGAACCGGAGCAGCAAAGAGGCATCGACAGGCTCCCTACCAACCGACACACCAGAGAGTATGCATGGCTGGGTCTCAGCACCAGAAGGCCCAGAGGAATCGGAAACCAGACATGAGCGCAAAGCGATGCAGAAAGCAAAAAGGAAAATAAGCAGAGACATACGGCGCTAGACCAGAAAGCGAGAGCTGATAGCGGAAGTGGACGAATTCCAGAAGATCGCCAACGACTTAGAGGCAAAGCTTGCACGTTTATCAACAACGAACACTACCGCCTCTTTAAACTGGGTCCAGACACGGACAGAAAAGGAGACCCGTGTCAGTTACATAGATTAAATAATGCCTTTTACGCCGTAGTAAATATAGGACATAAAAATAAATTATACCTATATTTTGCTTTAATAAACTCGGGTTGTACGGCACTCGCCATATCTAAAAAGTAGTGCAATAGGTTAGGGTTGAAGGTTAAAACTTCGAAAGTGCGAATGTCGGGTTTTGACGGTACGGTAGTCACGGCAGGCGGAGAGGTAACATTGGACATTAATATTGCGGGTTGGTGGTTTAGAGAAGTTTTTTTGGTACAAGAGGGACAAATGTGCCCTATCTTTATCGAGAATAAGTTCCAGTGGAAGCACGGTTTAAGTTTTAACGACGTGGAAGGCACAATGCGGTGGTATGTGCAAACAGAAAAAGAAAGAGAAGTCGGTCAGTCGGTCCGCGGGTTATCGGCAAAGACTGCAAAAGTTGGCTGTGATTCATCACTGACACCAACCCCGGACAGGCATAACCGATCATGGATAAAGCAAAC